>SJYC01123215.1:0-21689 GCA_006408675.1 Madoqua kirkii
TGATAGCCTCCCTAGTGCAAAAGCTGTCTCAAGTCAAAGTATCTTTGTTGAATGATCAGTTTCATTTTTCTTTTGTTGTTTTATTTTTAGTACTTCAAAGATTAAAAATATTCTTTTGTAAAAGAGATAAAATTAATTTTTAAGACAGTGAAAAAGATACTAAATCGGCCCTGTTTTTTTTAAGTCTTTATTGAACTTGTTACAATATTTCTTCTATTTTTTGTTTTTGCTTTCATGATCATAAGGCTTATGGGATCTTAACTCCCTGACCAGGGGTTAAATCCACTCCTCTTGCACTGGAAGGCAAAATCCTAACCAATAGACCACCAGGAAAATCTCTAAGCCTGATTTTTAATTAGGTGTATCACAAGTAAATTTATTCTGTCAACTTGTTATTAAAACATGTCAATACCAAGCTCCCTATCTGTCCTTCCCCTGCCCCACCTTGGTAACCGTAAGTTCCTTCTCTGAATCTGTTTCTGTTTTATAAGTTTGCACTTTTTAATATTCTGCATGTAAACAATGTCATACAATGTTTCTCTTTCTCTGTCTGACTTACCCAGCTCATGGCAATCTCTAGGTCCATCCGTGCTGCTGCAAATGGCATTATTCCATTCCTTTTAATTTTATTCCATTGTATGTATGTACATCTTTATTCATTCTTCTGTTGATGAACATTTGGGTTGCTTCCATGTCTTGGCTATTGTAAACAGTCTTTTGTTTATTATTCTGTTTGGCTTATACTTTTTGTGTCTACTGTATGATACACATGTCATTATATGTATTGCAGATATCTTCTCCCAGTTTGTGACTTGCCTTTTCACTGTAAAAGGCAAAATTTTTAAAATTGTTCACTTTTGGCTGTGCTAGGCCTTCACTGCTGCGTAGGGCTTCTCTAGTTGTGGCGAGTTGGGTGTACCGTGTTGTGGTGCGAGAGCGTCTCGCCGTGGTGGCTTCTCTCGTTGCAGAGTATGAGCTCTAGGACATGCAAGCCTTAGTAGTTGCAGCGCATGTGCTCAGTAGCTGCAGCTCCTGGGGTCTGGAGAACAGGCTCTGTAGTTGTGACGCATGGGCTTAGCCGAACTGCTGCAAGTGGTATCTTCCTGGACCAAGGATTGAACCCACGTCTCCCGCATGGGCAGACGGATTCTTTACCACTAAGCACCAGGGAAGCCCAGAAGGCAAGTTTTATTGCATCAAAAGATACTTATCCTCATACTTCCAAAAAATTCTCCCTTTCTGTGAGAAAGCATAAGCTATCGATATTATAGCTATGTGTATGGTGTCCAACAGATGGAAATTTTACACGAATCTTTTAAAATATTCAGATAAACAAAATAGTACTTTTTTTCTTTTTAACAAATGAGGAAGTGTGGGCTCAGAGACAGAAAGAAGATAGAGCTCAACTGGTTCTTGAGATAGATAGATAGATAAATGGATAATCCCACAGTCTCAGGTAATAGTGTACAGATACACTGCAAAAAAGGACTAGCTAATACACTGTATAACCTGAAAACAAAGTCTTGGAATTCCCATAGAGACATCAGTCCTTAAGACAGATATGAGAGTGAAGGCTATAGGACTGGTAATAAAATGAGTTTTTCCCTTTTGTCTTTAACAATATTTTTTTTTCTATTTCTATATTTTCCTGACATTCCCTCTTTCAAAGACAAGAAGTTAGAACAGAAAAACAAACAATAAAACTGTATAGAATGTGAATGGTCTCTGAAAGATAGCAAGAATAGAATGTTATTAAAATTTCTATTAGAAACTCTGTTACTCTGTATATCCTTTTGAAAAGTCTCACTCATCACCCTGGGCACAGGCTGGCCTTCTCCTGGGAGGGTGCCCCCATGTTATAGGCTGTGACAAAGTGCCAACCATGAAGATCAGATGCATTCCAGACTCAGTAAAGCATTTTCATATTGTGTTGGAGAGACTTTGATTTGTATAAATATATATTTTGTGAAGTAAATTTGTTTTTCTTACAATTCTTCTTCCGTTTTAGAAAATATATTAAATGCTTGCAATCAAGTCTCATCCTAATAACTGATGATCTATGTAACATATAATATTCTGCATGAGAGAAATAAGCTTTGAGATGTTAAAGTAACCCATAAGTATATGGGGATTTTGAGGCAAAACAAAGCCGAACAACTGAAATTACCTGGAGCCACATGTAAAAATGTTATCAGGGTAGTTATATAAATTTCTTTAATAATTCTTGTCAATCTTTCAGCAATGCTTATTAAAGTACCCTTTCTATGTGACTTTGGGGTGTCTGCCAGAGGAAATGTAACACCTTAGCCCGTAAAACTTAACTTGTATATAAAGAGAAAAAATAAAATGGAAATTATTACATTTTGAATTTTCCATTTCTTTCACTGAACAAAAAGTATTCCAAAGTAAAAGATTTAATTGATATGTGCAGAGTATTTTCATAGGGCTTATTTTCAAAGATAAGAATATGTTTGTATTTAAAATGACTATAATTTAAAAGAGATATATTATTTTTGATGATCCTAGCATATGCCTAAAGGAAGTGTGAAATAGCCTTGCTTTGACACTTAACAAGTACATAAGTGGTAGGCATCTTTATGATTAATCACCTTAGAGTTTGTTCCAGTAATTTTTTTCTCCTGCAGAACTTGTACCTTATAATAGGAAGGTAAAAGTGTATTGTCTCTGAATTAAAGAGTTTATTTCAGTTCCCAAAGCCTTATAAGCCTCAGGAGGCCCAAGTATGCTTTCACAATTCTTGGGATTTTTAATGTTCCACTGGCTCCCAACAATACTCTGTATTTAAAACTGTTACCTCTCATTCTTTCTTCAGTTTCCCTTATACACATCCTTTATCCAGCCTCCACTCTTCAGAGAAAACTGAGGAAGCATCATTGTTCTTAATACAGTGTCTCCTGCCATTTAAAAATCATAGCCATTTGGGGCTGAAAGAAAACTGGAGTCGAGATGTTCCTACAGACCCTGGTGGCACACATCCTGGGATGTAGAATCTTGTTGTATCCTGCTGTTTTTCATGCTCTTTAAAACACCCCAAATACACCTCCCTACAAACCCTTCCTCGTTACCGGCCCTCTGGAACCACAACGACAGTTAGTGCTGCTTCTAATAGCTACTCAGACATGAAAAGATTCTGAGTTTCTACTTTTAAGTTTTCTCTTTTCCAGCTAAATATCCTACCAGGTATTCTCAGTATTTCTGCTTGATTTTGAATCCTTTCACCCTCTGAACCTTTTCCATAAAGCACTCTGTTATAAGGGTCAAAAACTTGAATGCGGACAGGAATCAGGCAGTTAAGGCGAATGTGTGAATTTGACTGGAGGCATATCAGAAATGTTGCACATTAAACATTTAGGAATGAAAGGGTCTTCTCTTCCCTTAATAGGTATGTATCCTCTCTCTGTGTGTCTCTCTCTCCCTTTCCTCCCACCTTTGTGCTTTGTGCTAAGTCACTTCAGTCATGTCCAACTGTTTGTGATCCCATGGACTATAGCCTGCCAGGCTCCTCTTTCCATGGGATTCTCTAGGCAAGAATACTGAAGTGGGTTGCTATTTCCTTCTCCAAGGGGACTTCCCAACCCAGGGATGGAACTGAAGTCTCCTACATAGCCTGCATTGGCAGGCTGGTTCCTTACCACTAGCGCCACCTGGGAAGTCCTTTTAAAATCAATCATTTGTTTTCCCACTTGTAGAAGAGACAGAGGTGGAAGAATATATGAAGTTTCCACTCAAATCTTCCATATGAAAAAAAGCAGCAGTACAATCGTGACCACAGACATTGACATTTAACTGCAGTTGAGACCACAGACTACGCGTCAGTGGGACCATCTGGAGAGAGAAATAACACAACCTGAAGAATCAAAGACCGCTCATTTCTGGTAGAAGATTTTATGTGCCATTGTGGACCCAGCATATGTTATAGCTTCCACCTTCTACCTTCTAACCAGCCTGGAAGGCCAAGTTTTGATTTTTGTTTGGGGTTTTTATGTGAAAATTTCTAATTCTTAAATGTTAGTAGTGAGTTGTTTTTTTTTTTAAAGGGAGAAAAATCTGTGTATCAACACTGTGCTGGCCAAACAAAATACATAAATACATCTGTATGCCAGACATGGCAGGTTTGTTACTCCTGCTTACCGATCACTGCTGCAGATGTTGTTTTTCAGAATTGAGGCTCATTTGGCCGAATTGTGGAGCCAAAGAGGCACAGCTGGACTGAGGAGGCTGTGTGAGGGCCGAGCCAGCCCCAGGTGCCAGCGCTCATGTAGAGGAGCCAAGGGCAGCATCTCCTTAGGAGTCTAGAGGCAGGCGCAGCCAGAGGTAGACACAGGCTATCAGCAACAGCCGGGAAATCTCACACCCACCTAAGGGTAAGCAGACTTTCCCTCTAAAGCCGGTAGAGCAAGCAAGGGAGGACCCGGTGCATAGAGGGCACTGGTAGTGTGCATAGCTTAGAGGTAGGGGATTCAGAGGCAGTCAGCCAGGCAGAGAATCTGAAATGGGAACCCATTTACATGGCAGAAAGTGAATATAGGTAACTGAAAGAAGTAACTGATTTTATAATTTCAACATTGATAATCCCACTAAGATTCTGAATCCAACTATATGAAAAGGGAAATAGCCTAGTGAAAAGTCTGAAGGGCACTATCATGTCACTGAGTTTGCTTCTATGTACCTAGTCTGGTATGGTACATGGTGTATATTTGTGCTTAATTAATATTTGTCAAATAAATGAATTTTCACAACGTGGCAAGTGGTTTATAGTCTTCTAAGGGAAAGATAAAAGAAAGCTTACTCCTAATTTGTACTTGTGAATGATGTATTTTTATTGTTGAGAATGATGATAAATAACAGGTTGAGATGATTTTGTTTTATGGCAAAAGACTTTCCAAGGTTAGCATTTCTATTATTTTCCTTGCAGATCCAAAGTAGTTAGGCTAATCCATATTAAAATGTAAACTATAAAATCATAGTCCTAAATCAGCACCCTTTTGAAAAACAATCTTTTGGAGAGTAATCATATGTAACAGATATGTTCCAATTTGACTCCGTTTCATAATCATTGGCAAAGATAATGTAATAGAGATAAGAGAGGCCACATAAAGAATAAACCCTCAGTCTGCTTTAACAATCAGCAAGATATTGCTAAAATAGTCATGAATTATGAGATAAGGATATATTAACTCAAGAGCTCATACAGTTCCTGTTGGAACTAAATCACTTTTGTTAAAATAGAGCAGTGTTGAGATTCTCAAAGAAATCTATCCAAACAGTAAGTCAGCCAAGGCTAGTCATCAACTGGCTCAAGGAGATCCCTCGGGCAAGACACATGGAAACCAACCTTGAAGAGAGAAGTAGTGATAACAGCAGGTGATGATTTTTCCTACTTTGTAAGTTCAGAAGCTGAGAGCAAGCTGTGTGGGCTCTGTCATTCTTTGGCAGGACACTGAAGTCTTAGTGTGAGCTACGGGTCTGAATGAATGTGATAAAGTTACATCTTGACACTAGTCAGGCAAAAAGCTGTCAACCATAATAGTTGAGGCAACACTTTGTTAGAAGCTCTGTACAAAAACAATTTTTTGGAATAGGATCCTCTTCATTTTGAGTTTGAGGTTTTATTCTCTCCTGGCTTTGGGACATGTGGCTACCTTCTGAGTTTTTACAATAGACTATCAAAACCATGCAGTTCTACTTGAGTAGCATATATTTGAAATGTGGCAAAGAATACAGTTATCATAAAATGTGTCATTAGAATAGATGCTGACTGTTGTGAAGCAACTGGAAGCAGAATGCAGTATTTTGAAGGTACTATATTACCGAAATGCTTAATGGTATGACTATTTTTTAATTTATTGGAATATAGTTGATGTACAATGTTGTGTTAGTTTCAAGTGTATAACAAAGTGATTCAGTTACACATATACAGATATTCATTTTTTTCAGATTCTTTACTCATATAGGCTATTACAGAATATTTGATAGACTTCCCTGTGTTACGTAGTAGGTTCTGGTGGTTATCTAATTTATATAGTAGTGTGTGTTTTTTAACCCCAAATTCCTAATTTATTGCTCCCCCTCTCCCACATTTCCCCTTTGGTAACAATAGGTTTGTTTTCAAAGCCTGTGAGTCTGTTTTGTAAATGAATTCATTTGTCTTAATATCGTTTTAAAAGTTAGATTCCACATATGAGCGATATATGACATTTGTCTTTCTCTGTCTGACTTACTTTACTTAGTATGATAATCTCTGTTGCTGCAAAGGGCATTATTTTGTCCTTTTTTACGGCTGAGTAACATTGCATCTTATACGGGTGCCGCGCCTTCTTTATCAGTTGCTCTACTGGTGGACGTTCAGGTTGCTTCCATGTCGTGGCTGCAGTGAACGCTGGGGTACATGTGTCTTTTTGAATTATGGTTTTCTCCAGATACATGCCTAGGAGTGGGATTGCTAGATCATATGGTGGTTGTATTTTTAGTTTTTTAAGGAAATCCATACTGTTTTCCATAGTGGTTAAACCAATTTATATTCCCACCAGCAGTGTAGAAAGGTTCCCTTTTCTCCACACCATCTTCAGCATTTATTGTTTGTAAACTTTTTGATAATGGCCATTCTGACCGGTGTGAGGTGATACCTCATTGTAGTTTTGATTTACATTTCTCTGATAATTAACGATGTTGAGCAATTTTTCATGTGCTTTTTGGCCACCTGTCTGTTCCTTTGGAGAAATGTCTATTTAGGTCTTTTGCCCATTTTATGACTGGGTTGTTTTTTTGACATAGAGTTGCATGAGATATTTGTGTATTTTGGAGATTAATCCCATATCAGTCGCTTCATTTGCAAATATTTTCTCCCATTCTGTGGGTTGTCTTTTCGTTTTGTTTATTGTTTCCTTTGCTGTGCAAAGTCTTTTAAGTTTAATTAGATCCCATTCATTAATTTTTGTTTTTATTTTCATTAATTTTTGTTTTTATTTTCATTATTCTAGGAGGTGGATCAAAAAAGATCTTGCTACTATTTATGTCAAAGAGTGTTCAGCCTATGTTTTCCTCTAAGAATTTTGTAGTGTCCAGCCTTACATTTAGGTCTTGGATACATTTTAAGTATGATTTTAAAACAGTTTTTAGCCAATGATTGTGTTTATAATAGACCTCACCTCAAAAATGTAAATGCATCTCACAAAATTTAGTTGTGAAGTCAGGTACAGTGACAGGGATTGAAGCCTTTTTAAAAAACATTCCAAAGTAATATGGTTTACACATCATTAGACTACCAATCAGTATTTCTTGAATCTTATTTAGACACTGGCTTATATGGCCAAGCCACAAACTGAGGAAATAGGAATCTTAGTGTACTTTGCAACACACACACATATGTAATGATTACATTTATTTAAAGTAAATCACGACTTCATTTGGTAGCAATGATTTTATTTGCTGGCTCTCAAAAATGTATTCTCTGATGGGAGAATCTTGGCTTTTTGCTTATATTTTTTATTTTCCAGTTGGAAAGTTGAAACCTTTCTTTTCTGAAATGTTACTCTTAAGCTAAATAAGAAATAAAATATTTCAATGTGATTAAATTTGAAGAAAATATTTTGAAGTAAGGCATCAAAATCCATCTTGTTTTAAAGGCTTTTGTTGTTTTCGTGGGAATCAATTACATAATGTCAAGAGGCAATGAAAGCATAAACTCAAGATCATCAAACTCTTACTTTTAAAGCTGTTTCTGAGTGGAAATTATCCTGGCAGTTGCTGCTGCTATTAAATGTGTAGGGATCTTTTAGACCATCTGGTTGAAAGTCTCAAATCTCTACTTTCCAAGGGTGGAAAAGCAGCTTAATAGCTGCTTTGGTGAGTTTTCAGAGGGGCCATGCCCCAGGCAACAGGGCAGAATCAAGTGATCCTGTGTAGGTGGAGCTTCTCATCAGCCAGAATACAGGAGATAGCAGGAAGCAGGATAGACAGGAGGAGGAAAGGGAGCGATTGTGAAAGAAACAGGAATAGTGTACGTGACACTGACCCTGCATTGTGTCTTCTGTAAATGTTTGGAAATGTGTGACACCTCAACACACAATCTATCACTTGCTGATACTGTTTTCTTACTAATATGCATTGCTATGAATTCCATGTGTACTAAAAAAAAAAAAATCTATAGTGACAACAGAAAATGTTTTTGTAGATAAAAGTAAAGTGATAGCTAAGCATAAAAACTAGCTAGGTCTTCTTCAGTGTTCCTTTCCTTTGATCATTGTCACAACTGGTCTGAGGACACTGGCTTGAATTCATCAGCTGAAACCGAAAGGGACTACTCCTCCAGAGTTAGTTAAGTCTGAGAATGGTTGTAGTAGCAAGATATAACACTGAATTTACTAATGAAAATAAGCCAAACAGAAAAAAAAAAACACACCACCTTAAAAGACCCTCTAAGGTACCAGCGTTCTAAGCAGGCCAAATTAATCTCAGCTGTTTGAACTTTAAATCTATGAATTCATGTAGTTATGCTTTTTGCATCTGGCTTCTGTCATTCAGCACTGCGTTTGTGACAGTCACCTATATTGTTGCCTAGAATTATCGTTTTTCATTTGGATGATGCATTCATTCATTCTAATGGTCAATAGATACTTGGACTATTTTCAGTTTGGGGCTATTGCTACTCTTGGCAGCTATAACATACTATTGCTCTTATGAAATTTTGTACATGGCTTTTGGTGAAAAGATGTACATATTTTTTTATATAGATTAAGGAGTAGGATCAGTGATCATGGGATATACATATACTTAGCAGTACCGTATACTACCAAACAGTTATCCAAAGAGATTGAGCCAGTTTTGCAGTCCTACCAGAACGGTAGGAAATTAAGTATGACCTTTATATTCAGGGGAAAATAATATCACAAAATAAACATCAGAATGGCACTTTTACATTGCTCTATCTTCTTTTTTTTGAAGTCAATCTAAGCGTAACTCGATACTAGTGAAAATGACTTGTAGGTGACTATAGGTCACTATTGCTTAAAAGATTCTAAAAGTGTTTCTTCTATAAAGATATTTTTTCCAAGCTGAAAAATACTCAGAAGCACTTTCATATTTGCTAATGGCAGTTTTAATGGCTTTTTATATAAGTAATAGTACTTCAGAACACAGAAAAATCTTCCCAAAACCTCCCAAGTTTTTCACATATTGTTACCTAAAGATAATACTGTTTGCCCCATTTTCACATAATGCAGCTGAGATCCAGAGAAGTTAAAAGGTGAAAATCTTTGTTTGCAGAGTATCATTCCACATCAAATCTGGGCTGGTGTTTGAGATTTTTGTAGTATAGCTGAGATCCTGTTTTTCTGATACAGACATAGTTCTGTGAGCCAGTCTTAGAAGTACATGTGAATTGTGATTGTTTTAGCTGACCTTTATTTCAGGCAGTCAGTACCACTGCTGATTTGCATGACAGCTTTATCTTCCTTTATACATCATTTTCCCTTTTTAAAAGAAATTAGAAATCAAGTCATATGGAGAAGGAAATGGCAACCCGCTCCAGTATTCTTGCCTAGAAAGTCACGTGGGCAGAGGAGCCTGGTGGGCTACAGTCCATGGCACTATAGAGAGTCAGACATGACTGAGTACACACAAACATTCATTCCTTACAGTTATTGATCTATCATTTACTGAGAAATCTACATTAAACTGTCCTACCATAAGTGTGGATTGCTAAATGGGTCTTGTAATTCTTTCAATTTTAAATCTCATATGTTTTGAAGCAATAGAATTAAATGAAAATATTTTTGACATTTTATTTAAAGAGAACAAATCAAGTCATAGAAAGATGAAGTGCTTTGCTTAATGTTACTATTAGGTGATATTCTATTTTTGAAGTTTCAGTTAAAATGTCTTTAACTTCTAAAACATCCAACATTTTAGCTGCCTGTGTAATGGCTTCTCATTATGATAGATTATCATGTTAAATAGAACTGATTTATTTGAAGAATGAGAACTGCATTATAGACAAACCCCCTGGTATATAAGGGTCAGATCTATTTCCCAGGATTGGAATTACACAGAGTTGCTTTGCATGTCTTGCTAAATATATCAGTATCTGTGTCTAAGTTTCTTTAAGAAAGTGGCAAGTTACAGTAATTTTTAAATATAAATTATGATTGAAATTTTAATGCAACCATTAAGATGTTTATGAACTATTTGAACTAGCTTTCTTTAAAAGTAGATTGTGAAATTGCATATGCCTTATATACAACTGTATACAAATAAATAAAAAAAGATTGAAAGTATGTATATTAAAATATTAATGGTAATGTTCATGTAATTTTGGAAAAACGGATATTTTGACTGCTTTTTTATTTCCCACATTTTGTAAAAAAAATTTATTATTTCAAAATGAAAACTGGAAGTAATGTGCTAGAGAAACCATTGAAAATGCCATCAATAAACAGAGAAGTATGCAGTCAACCAGTATTGATAAATAACAATGCTTGAATATATACTATCAATAGAATTCTAATGATTACACAATATTTAGGCTAAAGCAATCTCAGGATTTTTTTAGCCTGGTGTTAAGAGCACTGTGAACTTTCATGCTAAGTGTGCTAACTTACAGGATAGATGAGGACCTCAGAAGTCTAAACTATTTTAGTGCTTATGTCCTTACAAACAAAAAGCACATTTGAAGTAGCACTGGGTCAGCTCCAGTGGTTAATGGCATGGGTTTTCCATCTCTTCTGAATCTCTAAGGAGGAATAAAACTTGCAACTGTATTGGTTTCTTCCTCTGTGTTTTATGTAACTTGAAGTTTTCATAAAAACATTTCCATGTGCCCTAGAGAAATAATAAAAGATTTTGTAAAAGAAATCATGTGTTTATGTGGGCCTACCCAACCCTACCCCCTTCACCTCTAGTTGCAGTTGCAACATCATACCAAATTGGTTTCAGAGCATGACTGAACTAGTGCAGAAACATTTCACAAGATCTGGAAAAAAAGAACCTCTGTAGTTCAATATCGTTCAGATGTACACAGCACTGAACTAGGACTAGGGGTGCCATATCTTGTGTGATGTGTTAGAGAAAGCGTTTGAAAAACGAATGTTGAAGCATCATAATCCACCCAGGTGTTGCAAGTTTGTCAGATATATGCTCATTTTGTGAGTGGTCAGAGAAGAAAACTAATCAGCCTAAATGTCGAGACTGCTGATGACTTTGCAGAACGTCACCATTCTGAGCCTGCCAGTGTGTCTTTTGATGAGCAGGTTGTGACATGACTCCATTACCCAACCGATGTTTAATTTGAGACAGAGGACCAAGTAGAGGGCATGGAATCTAGAAGCAGCGCTGACATGGTCAGCTCATTCTTTCATGAATTCACTCAACAAGTGGCTGTGGAGTCCCCACTCTGTGCCAGGTGCCGACCGCAGCACTGGGTACGTGACTGTGAACAGGTCAGACAAGTCCATTCTCTCATGGAACTCGCATTCACTGGCATGATCACTGTGGATATATCTCACAAGTTTTTAATTTCCTTGAAGATTCCAGACACTCCGTGCATCATCAGCCCAGCATCATTAAAAATGTAATTCTGGGGCTATTTGCATCAAAATCACTTAGGGCTCTTTTGAAAAAATCAGAATTCTATTGTATTTAGATAAGACCTGGAAATCTGCATTTTTTTAAAAGTGCCTCTCCCCCCAGCAGCATCTTCACACTGAAGTTTAAAACTACTGATCCAAGAGGGTAGTTATTTTTTTTTCTCTTAATTTTTAATTGGAGGATGATTGTGTTACAATGTTGTATTGGTTTCTGCCATACATCAACATGAATCAGCCATAAGTACACATATATTCCTTCTCCAGCCTCCCTCCCACCTCCCATTCCATCCCACCCATCTAGGTTGTCACAGAGCAGCAGGTTGAACTCCTTGTGTTAAACAGCAACCTCCAAGAGGGTAGTTCTTAAGTGCCCTTAATATACATTACACACTGTGCACACACAGACTATAATAATAATATAACAGCAACAACAGAGGCAGGGGGAAACTTTAGTGTATGATGACCCTGTCTGTGGCCTTGATGGTGGCGTTGGTTCCATGGATGCATCCGTCAGTTCAGTCACTCAGTGGTGTCCCACTCTTTGCAATCCCATGGGCTGCGGCATGCCAGGCTTCCCTGTCCTGGACTTCCCTGGTAGCTCAACTGGTAAAGAATCTATGGGTACATACCAGTCCACAAACTCACAAAGAGTATACATCAAATATATGTACAGCTTCTTACATGTTAATCACACCTCAGTTGAGTAATTCAAAATTTTAAAACCTTTTAAATTTGAAAGCTCAAATAAAAAGCCTCTGTTCTAGGTATTATTTCTAATATTTACTACGAAGAAATAAGAGCAAAATATTTGAAGGCCAGAGAAATTTGCGAACCTTGTGACCGTAACCGAAATTGTGGACTTGCCACGAAAGTTGTGGTCTTCCCATTCTTACCCTCTATATTCAAAAAGAAGCAGCTGCAGACTGACTCCATTAATGATTTCCAGAGCACATATTGAAAAATTAAATAAAATATGCTTAACAAGATGTTTTAATACTCTAATAAACTTCATCATTTCTCTTCTTTCTGAAATTTTTGTAGATATTTTTAAGTTGAACTTTTTTCTTCACCAGAGAGCATTTAATTTTTTTCTATGATAGTAAGAGGGAGAAAGCTATTTAAGTTCCTAATCAATGCTTTCTCGCTAATATTGGAGGTTAAATAAATAATTTAAAATCACAGATGGAATACTTACAATTAAAATTACCGATATAGCAAGACATAAAAGTTGCTCTTAAAAAGCAGCAAATAAAAGAATCACAGCTGTTTTTAAAAGCTATTTAAGAAGAAATATGAACTCAACTTGATTGATAATATTTCATGTCCCTTGAACATCTGTTGAAAGCCTTTGTTTCATTTTTTGATAATGTAGGGGAGGCAAAATAATTTCCCTCAACTCTGCTATGTTCTTGGCTGAGACCTGCTCCCATACTAACCCTCACCCCTCATGACAAAAGACAGATTAACAGGAGAAAAGTAAGTAGAAGTTTAATAACATGCCTACCTCCTGTATACATAGAAGAGGCCCAAGTGAGCGTGCTCAGTTCAGTCTGACTCTGTGTGACTCTATGGACTGTGTAGCCCACCAGACTTCTCTGTCCATGGGATTCTCCAGGGAAAAATACTGGAGTGGGTTGCTGTGCCCTCCAGGTGATCTTCCCGACCCAGAGGTCAAACCCACAGCTCCCGAGTCTCCTGCATTGCAGGCAGATTCTTTACCACTGAGCTACCAAGGAAGACACAGTTGGCCCAAGCCACCACCTTAAATACCATCTCTAGGGGTAGTGGTGGGGCGGTGGTCAGTTATAGGAGGATACCAGGAAAAGTGTAGAAAACAAGGGCAGATTGGCATACAAAAAAGTTATGCTTTCTCTGTTGATACCAGCTTCCAGAGATTTAGTCATCCTCCTCTTCAGAGGTCAAGAGAGGGAGACACTCTAGCAAATGGAGCTTTCCCTTATAAAAGTAAATGTCTCTTACAAAAGAATAACTTCTTACTTGGTTTTCAAAGCTTTTCCTACATCTGCTACTTCTTAATGTGAGTTCTTTGGATTGAGAGCGTATCTGCTTCCTTTTTTAATGAAATGCACATAGTAAGATGTTTAATAAATAGCAACAGGTTTATTAACTTTGACATGAGGTGTCAGTATGGTATGGCTTTGTAACTCTCAGCTTAAATTCTTTCTTATTTAATAGTATATTGGAGCCGTTCCCTTCTCCAGGGTATCTTCCAAACCCAGGGACTGAACCCAGGTCTCCCGCATTGCAGGCGGATTCTTTACCAGCTGAGCCACCAGGGAAGCCCTATATTACTGTAGCAGGAGGATTTAAAGTTACTGTTAGCACTGCGACATAATACAGGGAATTAGAGAACTGCGAAGGGCATTAGAGGTCTTACTAGGGAGACAGAGAGTTGGACTGGTAGTGACTAACTCTGTGCACCTAACACTTGGACTTGCATCCCAGCCACTTGGGAATCTCGAGAAACTGTGGCTTCTGATTCTGTAGGTCCAGCATGAGACCCAAAACTCTGTATTTCTAGCAATCTCCTAGGCAAAACCTTGAGTGCAAGTCCGACACATTTGATCCTTTAATAGAGAATTTAAATGTTGAATAAGTGGGAGACTCCCTCTCCAGAACACATTGCTATCTGAATTAAAAGCTGTAGGAGGTGTTTCCATGAGTTTATTTTGCTTGTAATTATTCAGTGCGCTGAGAAAACCTAGTACTGAACTCTGGAGAGGAAGTTCGTGATGGGGCAATGGTTTCTCTTTGTGTACTAAACACAGAAACTTTACATGTTTAGGAAGCCATCAGTGTGAAAAAATGCTCACATAAAAGAAGGCCCTTTGAGTTCAGTTCAAGGGCAAGCCATCTGGCCCTGTTCTTACATAGTAATCAGGCTAATAGTGCCAGTGGCTTCATTGGAGAAAGCATAGAATGGCACTTTAAAATCTGTTCAAGGGCCTATTTTTAGATTCTGGCAGCTCAGGAAAGCATATTTACTTCATGTTTAATGCAACCTTCCACTTCAAACTAAAAACATTGCTTTTCCTCTAGTGAGTTTGTATCAAGTCTCCTAAGAAATACTGCCAGCTTTGCACATCCCTATTCTCTAAGATGATTAACTGTTTAAAATTGAAAAGCTTGGAAAATACAAATCCTGCCATAGTCCCCTGGTGGGGTAAAAAGACAACTCAAAACGTTTCCAGATGGTTTAGGCATTATGTTCTATATGTCCTGGGAGCAAGGGGTGGGGGGATCCTACACTGGATGAGTTGGTGAAAATCATTTGGAGGAATATTTAGCAGCTTCCTTTTCAGAAGCCTCTGCAACCCTCTGCCTAGTTCCTAGGGTACCAGTGCATCAGTGAGATTCTACTAAACAGCTGTTCAGCTCTAGTAAGGTCTGCCTTAGCAGAAGGCTGAGATAACTCAAGTTGTCTCTTGTTTTTAAACCATTTTACACTCCTAATCTATTTGGCTATCCCCAAAATGTTTTCTTACCCTGACAGTTTAGAATTTGAGAGCAAGTTGTATCTGTTGATCCAAATCAATAGATCTTATTGCATGAGTAGAGTACTGTTAAACCTGTATTGGTAATATTGAGTTTTTACAGAAAAGAGTCTTGAACTGTCAGATTTCTTAGCATATCATATTCTACCTGGAGTCATTTTATTCCCCTCTGTGCAATTTAGTAACTTCTCTTTCTGACAATCCTTGAAAGTGCATCCTGCACCTTTTAGAAAGAGAGACATTCACGTTACTGCTTATTTCTAACTTTCAGTCACAAAATCCATAAAAATTGTGTTGCTTCGAAATAGAGTGAGGGTATGGATTTTGAGCAGGTGTCAGATTGTCTATAAGGTTTTCCGGTTTGAGCAAGACAAGGCCGTTTCAGCATCTAGGACATCTTACTCCCAAGTTACACTTGTCCTCCGTTGAATACACATATTTAGCCTTTAAATAACAATTTTTGTTTTCAAAGGGTTTCATGAACATTAGTTAGCATTTCTTCACAGCCTGCCTGTGAGGTGGCTCAATATTATTATCACTGTTTTATAAATCAGAAAAGTTGGATGGCAGAAGCTGAGTGATTTGAATGCAGAAATATAACATGTCAAAGTCAACCAGGAATGGATTCCTAGCACCAGCCTGGGAGATCACACCGCATACCGCACTCTGAACATCAGTGCCCCTGCACCCAGTGCTCAGAGGACACGTGATGTTATTAAATGCAAGGATAGTTTTGTTTAAGTAGTGAAGAGACAAATTATTAGAGAGTTTAGTGGATTACTACATGAGCTATAGGCCCCGTGCAAACACGCTGCATTGCAGGGGGAACTCCTGACTGAAACTGGAATCATGGACTTTTTGACACTCATCTCTTATGACAATATCCTGGAAAGCTTTTTTTTTTTTTTTAAACAGCAAGTACTTTTTCTTAAGCACCTACGCTGTGTATACAAATGTCATTGCTAAGATGTCTATGAGATTGTACTATCATGCCCAACTTGAGAATTTAAAAAAACTAAGCTTAATGGGTTTAATTTCCTTGTCCAGATTACTTGTCTGATTGAAACTGAGGCTTAGATTCAAACCTGAATTTGTGAATGGTTGTTAACCTGTGGTACCCAGATGTGCTGATGATGACTTGTTGATGGAGAGCGAGAGCTTTGTAGGCATGCTACCCGGGGTTGACTTCTCTCTCTCTTGTTCTTATGAGAGGCTCAGGTGGAGGTATAGACAAGAAGCACATCTGTGTAGGAACCCTGTGAAGATTAAGAGCGTAAATGTTAGTTAAGAGAATAAGTATACAGTACATTTTCAAAAGGCCAAGATAAGGAGCCAAATGGAATGCTGTTCTGATCAGGCCATGCTTGGAGTGCGGTTGGTTATTATACTTGAAGAGGACTAAAATCTAGCAGAACAATGTTTAGAGGTGAAGAACTGGTGTGCCAGGAGGATCTATTCAGGCTGTACTGCAGCAGACTTAGTCATAGTCATCATTCATGTGAAAGGATGTTGTGTGGAATAAGGAATCTCATCTGTATTTGGCACTAGAACACAAGATATTAGAACAAAGCACCAGCAGTTACGAGTTAAAGGGCCACAGACTAGCAGAGAAAATTTTTCTGACTCAGATCTGTTCAAGAAATAAATCAGTTAGCCAGGAAGCTACCTAATCCTAATCATTAAAGTTTCATTAGACTGATTGAGTGGGAGGAGCATGCCTTTGGAGTCTGACTTGCCAGAGTTTGAATCTCAGCTCTACCATCTTCTCTGATGCTATCTTGTTCCTGAAGAATCGAATAACAATAGGGTCTATTCTATGTTAAATTTACTGGAGTTCTTCATAGCCAACAAGAGCACCTAGTAAACATTTAATGTCAGTTTCTCAGTTTAGATGGATTGAGGCTTAAACGAGGTATGTTCTAAAGAGCTAGACGACCTTTGACTTCTAAATCAGGGGCAGCCATTAATCAGGGGAATGAATTTTGTAAATAATGATATTTCATAAAGGAAAGTACAAATGAGTTGAAAGTTTGTTCCGAAGCTTTTGTAACATAACCTGGAACGTATTACTTAAGTGTAAAGGAAGAAAGAGAAAATTGAAGTCAGAGATTTTCAGTGTATTAAAAAGCATTTATTCCTTAATCTTGTATTAAGATATTCTAAAGAAGGTTTCACACAAAAGTTGTTATTAAGATGACTTTGTACATATTTATAAATTATGATGACATATACACATGGAGAATATTATTCAGCCATAAAAAAAAAAAAAACACATTTGAGTCAGTTTTAATGAGGTGGATGTACCTGGAGCCTATTATACAGAGTGAAGTAAGACAGAAAGAGAAAGACAAGTACTGTATATTAGTGCATATATATGAGATTTTGAAAGATGGTACTGATGATCCTATATGCAGGGCAGCAAAGGAGACAGATGTAAATAATAGACTTTTGGACTCAGTGGGAGAAGGCAAGGGTGGGGTGATTTGAAAGAATAGCATTGAAACATGTACATTACCGTATGTAAAACAGATGACCAGTGCAAGTTCAATGCATAAAGCAGGGCACCCAGAGCCAAGCTGGTGCTCTGGGACAACCCAGAGAGATGGGGTGGGGAGGGAGGTGGGAGGCAGGTTCAGAATGCGGGGGACACATGTATACCTGTGGCTGATTCATGTTGATGTATGGCAAAAACCATCACAATATTGTCAAGTAATTATCCTCCAATTAAAAATAAATCAGTTAACTGAAAAAAAGGAATCGTAAAAAAATGACTACATTACAAGCACTTTTGTTTTACATATATTTCTCCTCCTTTATCAACCCTTTCAGTTGAGGCATAATAAGTAAATGAAATAAATGCTTGAAATGCAGTATCTTAATTATGAATTTTCTCTGTGAGATGGCAAATTAAATCTAATAACTTTATGCAACTAAATTAGCATATGTCAGTTATACTTATTATAGCAGTTTTGCACACATGACTAGATGTGTGAGTGGTGAGACTAGGATATTGGTAGTGATTGAAAGGGCAAGTAAGAACAGGGATGGGCACCATTAATTGCTGTAAGGCAGCCAAGAAATGCATCCAACATAATCTTTTCCTGGGGACATTACCATGAGACAGCTTCTTGGTAGAAGTGCCATCTAATGTGACACAGGACAGTTCCAACTAAAACTCCATATTAGTAGGCTTGGGTTTTTTTTCCCTGTAAATCATAGGCAGCACAGTGGTTTGAAATGAGTTTGAAGGTGTCACCCTGCTTTCAGGAAAAAAAAAAAAAAAGAGGTATATGTTTTGGAGATAAACTCTATTTTGAGATTCATTAGCACCATTTAAAGACAACTTCATCTTAGAAGATGATTTCTGTCAAATCTTTCATACCATTTTGGATCTAAATCTGGAACAGATTGAATTTTTTGTATCCTATTTTTGTTCAAGGGAAGATTATGAAAATTAGAATTACAGCTTTACTCATTCCAACCAAGAAGAGTAAAATTGTGAACAAGCAAGTTCTCGACCATCTTACTCCCAATATTCTATGCTACTTAGGAGTAGTTACTTGTAAAACATGCCATGGGCCTTCCCTTTTCCACCACCTGACCCTCAGTCCTGCCTGATTCTGCACGCTTTTCTCCTCATTCCCTTACTGTCACACAGGAAATGTCTTTTATCCTAGTAAAGGCCCATCCATCACTGGTGTTTGGGGCCTCATTTCTTCTCAGATGCCTGCCTCCTTCCCCTTCAAATTTCCTCCCTTTGCCTCTTGCTTCCTTCTCTCAAAATCCATTAAGCAGTTTGGGGAGCACCTACTATGTGCTGTCCTGGTGTCCTCCACATTTGGAGATGCTTCTTTGAGCTAGAGAGTTTTAATTCTTTTATTCTCACAGAGGGGAGGAGTCGTGGAAATCTTTCTGTTTCTGGCATTAAATACACGCCTTAGTAGCAGAAAAAAAACTACACTGGTTTCAGTTCTGTGCTTCCAAAAAAGGAATCTTCAGTTCCTAAAGGAAGGTTGTCATCTAGATGATGTTGCTCACTTGGCAAATGAAGGTAGGAGTAGAGGATGAGAGGCGTCGCCAGCAGAACTCACAACAGCTACAGTTAAACCTTTGGAGGGAATACCAGGAGCACCTCCAGAAAGTGGACTGAAGTCCAGGTTGTTTTTATTATTACTTTCCAGGGAGCATGTCTATGGGCTGTCTGTGATCTTCAATCATTTCTAGTATTCATGGTGAAATATCTATTAAGTGATTACTGTGTGCCAGACATTCCCCAGATGTGTTGTGTATACTAATTAATTTTCATGATCACTACAATATTTTCTACCTTTTACTGGTAGGAAAATTGGGTTAAAGGAATACTGAATGATTTATGCTCTAGATCACAATAGAGCAGGATTCAAACCCAGATAGTGAAGGACGGAGGAACTTGGTGTGCTGCAGTTCATGAGGTCACAAAGAGTCCAACACAACTTCGCAACTAAACAGCAGTCACCAGATCCCACAGCCAGCCCTCTCACCGCTGTGGCCAGATTCTCATAATCCATTTAGGAAGACAATACCAAAAAGTCTGAACAAATAGTTTCCTGCCTTCCCTCAGGCAAGTATATTCAATGACTTTGATACAACTTACTTAAGAGAACAAAGAGTGAAATTTATTCATCTGAGTCTTATGAAAATAAAGTCCCAAAGTGGCAGAAACAAAGGATTCTTGGGTTCCATTTGGGGTTTTTTCTCGTATATACCCTTAACATATGTAGTCTTTGCCTCTTTGAAAATCTTTTCTCTCTTTATTCAAAAGTAGGCTCTGAAGTTTAACCCTTTTTTTTTAAAGATGTTATGCCCGAAGTCCGAGTCCCCAAAACTGAGAGAATAAGACATCCACAGCAATGCAAAAGCATAAAGAGGTTTTATTTCTAGCTCGAGCTAGGGCTCCCGTCTCATCCAGCACAATGGAGTCTTGACGAGAGCCCGGAGCCCTGGATTACAGTAGTGTTTATAGGTTTAGGACAAAGACAGGGAGTTGGCAAGGGCGGATTGGTTGCAAGGGGTTCTTGGCATATATTAATTGGCTAAATTTTGCGGATGTGGTCTCGCTTAAGGGACTTTTCATGTTATCTGGGCTAGCTCTAACCAGGCTATGGGGAATATGCTGACTGGCTGAGTCTCAAGGTCAGGGTGGGGGGGGGGATGATCTCAGCTCCTTCTGGGCAGTGGTCCAGCTTTTTCTGTGGTTGTGGCTCTGGCTACTTTAGTCCTTGAAGCTTGTCATGGCTTCTGTCAGGTCTCAACATTCCCCCCTGTCCTTTGATCACTGAGAGGAATCTTCCTCTCCATTCTGAGATACTGCCTGGTACTGTTGTCTCAGTACCAGCACCTGAACTACACTGATACGTTCTCTCATAAAGGTTATTAGCCTGTTTAAAATACATGGGCCAAGGGTAAGGATAAGCAAAAGTATAATAAGAGGGCCGAGCAGGGTAGAAATTAATGTTCTCAACCAAGGAGATTGATGGAACCAAGACTCAAACCATCCCTGTTGGGCCTCTCATTCTCTGACTCAGCCCTTCTCTATCTTGGCCAGGGACTCCCTGACTACCCCTGAGTGATAAACAGAAAAACAACGTTCTTCCCCTGCTTCCCCTAACGCAGCACATAGGCCCCCTGAGAGAGTTCATACTCAAGATACTTTTTGGGAATTGGGGCGGAGGTCCCTTTCTTCTGCAACTTCTTCCTGCTGTGCATGGGCATGGGCCTGCCTAGCAGAGCAGAAGTCTCTCTCTACCTGATCTAAGTTGGGGTTTTTTTAACATCTGAAACCAGCTTCTACCCTTGTAGTAACAGCAATTTAGTTGGCCCCTCTCAGAGATGAAATAGACAAAGGCCAAACAAGAGACCCCATAGAATGGTCATCTCTGGTCCCCAGAAACAGAAGGCAACATTTGGGGTGAGGGTTGCAGGGTTTGTGACCCCTTCTGGTTGGTTGGTGGTGAGGCACAAGAATCTTGTGTTCAGTCTGAAGTTACCATCCTCCACCTGGATGGGGGCTCAAACACATTGTTATGCATATTTTTTTTTGAGTAGAAACCAGGACTCTCTCTGGAGGCTGTATCAACCTTTGATTGTTTCTATTTTTGTATCCCTGCCCTTCCCTGATTAGCAATTGTTTGAATACATGCTTTGGAATTCAGGGAAGGCCAAGGAGGCTGAACACAGTGTATATCCTACAGATAAGAAATGGAGAACACAGAACAGATCTGTACTCCAGAGCCCCATAGAGTCCCACTCAGTTTTAATTTTAGAGAACTAGGCAACTATGACTGTGAAAACTTCCTGTCAAAATGGGGCATAGGACTGCCCCAGCTTGGAGCAATACAAGCTCTAATCTGAAAGTACACCCATAAGATCACCTAGTTATTTTCCAGGATATCTGAACCATAGCTACTCTATTTTGACTTTTAATTGTAAACTTTTCCTTAAGAGCCAAAGCAGATTTCACTGTTAATGATGTCAGTGTTTCTCTAGGTACGAGAAGATGCAAGAATTGGGACTCATAAAATCCTCTCCTGAA
>SJYC01123217.1:0-37947 GCA_006408675.1 Madoqua kirkii
TTTCTTTTTCCCCTTTACTGAGCCTTCCACAGTGTTTATTCTTTATTTTTCTTATGATTTAACTTTCACATCTGAGTTTATTTTGTATAATATACAAAGATATTATATATATATATAACAAAGGTATATAATAAAGACAGTTTATCTTTATTTCTTAGTTCTGTGAACTGACATTTCATTTCTACCATGACATCCCTGAGTTCTTATATTTCTAATTTGTTATTTTCCAAGAGAGAGGAAAAGTCTTCTTATGACTTTTAGAACTGTCCCTTAATATTTTCCTCAGTTTCACCAATTCTTTTCTTGGTGGAATGAATGAATGAAGTCGCTCAGTCGTGTCCAACTCTTTGCAACCCTATGGACTGTAGCCTATCGGGCTCCTCTATCCATGGGATTTTCCAGGCAGGAGTGCTGGAGTAGACTGCCATTTCCTTCTCCAGGGGATCTTCCCAACCCAGGAATCGAACCCAGGTCTCCCGCATTGTAGGCAGACGCTTTACCATCTGAGCCACCAGGCAGTGAGGCTATTTTTCATCTAGTCTTTTTCTCTTGCAGAGACTTTGAAACACAGAAACTTGCAGAAACACTGAAATAAGTCAGGACCCATTGATGTCAGTTGCTTCTGTGATTTTGTTAGTGTGAAATGATTTTTACTTTCCATATAAGGTTGTGGAGGTACCATGAAATCAACTGAAAATTCTATAAGGGAAAGGAAATTCTGAATTATTTCAAACAAGCTAATATAACTTTAAATGTGTGTTTTACACTTTTTCTTAAAACAGTTTTGCTGTATTCAAAATTTTGTGTGATAAGCAGCAAAAGTGACTGCTTATTCTAGTTGTGGTCATAATCTCATTACTTTCAGCAGACCCTTGGTTAAATCACTTAACCTTCTTGAACCTTGGTTTCCCCCAAATCCCACAATACTTTATCTCTCTTGTAGTAAAATGTTGAGGATTTTTATTAGCAGACGGTTCCTCAATGATATACTTGATACATTGAAGCACTGAGTGTATATGGCCAAATTATAACTGTTCCCAAGCATTTCCAGAAATGAACAAAGATGAGGCAAGCCTAAAGAGAGCTGCTCTCATTCTCTGAAAACTCCTAGTTAAAAAGAGGAATCTCAGGAGGAGGCTGACAAATCCTTGTCTTGATTGTCTTGATTGATACCAGATATAGTACTAAGCAATGTATATATATATTTTTCTTATTAAGCAACATTTTAATATACATTGAGGTGGTTGGCATTTTCTCTATTATAGATTAGGAGACTAAGATTTAGATAGATTGGCTAGGAAATGGCTTAGAAATGGTGGAGCCAGTACTCAAATCTAGATCTGGCTAATTTCACAGCCAGGCTCTTAAACATTCTCCTGTCTATGCTACAAAGCTTGAGCCTCCCTACAGAATAAGCAGAAAATTTGGATATACTCTATGTTTCTTAATGGAAAATATAACATGAATTCAAGATGATCTTAACTACCTAGAATATGTATGAATGTGCTCTTTTTAAATATTGCCCCCCTCACTGACTTTGCTTATATTTCTGCAAAGGAATACACTAGAAAAATAAACACTATACAGGGAACTTGTGTTGTAATGATATGAGTGATGCAAGTTACTTAACCATTTTAATACTGATAATTTTTGTTCTATAACAAATGTCACCTTTATCAAGTTGTGCAGTATTAATCACTTTAATATCACTAAAGGAGCTAGATAAGTCTGCAACAGTTCACCTCTGAGCAATGTCTCCTATTTAATTTAGAATGTTCCTGTTTTGTTAGTAATATAAAGCAAGCCTTAAGAAAGAATAGTTTCAGAGAGCCAATACTTTGTAGAGGTGGTAAAATTAGTATTCTATATGCTATTATAATTTTTTATCTTGTTGCATACCAAAAAACCCCATGGAAACCTACCTAAAGTAATATGCTGAGGCAATTTCAGGTGAAGGATAATAATACAAAATTAGAGGTATAATAGCCCATTCATATGGATTTAATTTGATTTAACATCCAATTTTCAAATAAAAATTGGTATATGTTTTTAGGAAAAAATATTGGATGTAACTAAACTCTCTTGCTGCTGCTGCTGCTAAGTTGCTTCAGTCATGTCCGACTCTGTGCAACCCCATAGACTGAAGCCCACCAGGCTCCCCCATCCCTGGGATTCTCCAGGCAAGAACACTGGAGTGGGTTGCCATTAAAATCCATATCAGAACATCTGCTGTTGCATTCTTCAAGGTCAGATGATGTTGATTTGAAAATCTAAGAGTATAGAATAAGAACCAGGGGAAATACTGGAGATAATCTGCCATGATATTGGTCTTACATTTTTTAGGTCACCTTTGCTAGGAAAATTCTGATATTCATATTCTCTCTCTCTCTTCTCACATATCCACACACATTTATGTACATGCACATCAAAAAACCTACCTAGTTTTACATACATGTTTATGCATATTTTTAAAAGAAATTTATTTATTAATTGGGGGATAGCAAATACATCTTAAGTAATAGTTGAGTGAATGTTCACAAATTAAATGCATATGTGTCACCATGACTTAGATCAGCAAATACAGTACTGTTAACACTGCAGAGCTTCCTGTCCCCTTTCTGGATTTTTGATTAGTATCCTTATAGCTAACTGCATCGGTTAGCTGTACCTGTTTCTTAATTTCATATGAATAGAATCATATAAAATGTATTCATTTGGATATGGCTTCTTTTACTTGTTTGTGTGTTTGTCTGTGTTGTTGAGTAGTAGTATTTCATTTATTTTAATTGATGTATTATTTTCTATTAGATTTATTTATCAATTCTTGATGTCCATTCACGTTGCTTTCAGTTTGGGTATATTATGAATAATACGGCTTTGAAAAAAATATATATATATATATTTAGGTAACTGTGTGCATGTATTTGTATTGGGCATTTTTCTAAGAGTAGAATTACTGAGTAACAGGTAATGATCACTTTAGTCAATACAGTTTTCCACAGTGATTGAACCAAGTTACGTGTATGAGAGTTCCAAATCTGCTATTAATACTTTGACAGTGCATTATGTATCATTAGCCATTTTTGTAGGTTAAATATCACATTGTGACTTTAAATTGCATTACACTGGTGATGAATGAGCGAGAGAAATGTTTTGTATGTTTATCAGGCATTTACATATTTTCTTTTGTGAAGTGCCCATTAAAGATTTTTTCCCCATTTTTCATATGTTACATCATTTTTGTTATGAAATATGATATAAGTAATTCTTATTAAATATTTTAGTTTAAATGTTTTATTGTTTAGTTTCTTTTAAAATTTATTTTAACATCTTGATTTCCTTCTACTTTTCAGATGCAACAACTGTTCCATGAAAATTATGAACACAATCGCAGGGTTATATCCAAGACCTTCACAACAGCAAAATCCATGCAGCCATAACACTTCATCCAAACAAAAGGCCCGCCTACCAATACAGGCTTCATAATTACATGCTCAGCCGCAAAATTTCTGAACTGCGCTACCGCACCATCCAGCTCCACCGGGAGAGTGCGCTAATGAGCAAGCTTAGTAATAGCGAAGTGAGCAAAGAGGACCAGCAGCTGGGAATAATGCCTTCTTTCAACCACTTCCAGCCTCGGGAGAGAGATGAAGTGATAGAATGGGAGTTCTTGACAGGGAAACTCCTTTACTCAGCATCTGAGAACCAGCCTCCTCGACAGAGCATCAACAGCATCCTGAGAACAGCGCTGGATGATACCGTCCTACAGGTGATGGAGATGATCAATGAAAATGCCAAGACTAGAGGACGGCTCATTGACTTCAAAGAAATTCAGTATGGCTACCGCAGGGTTGATCCCATGCATGGGGTGGAGTACATTTTGGATTTACTTCTCTTATACAAAAGACACAAGGGGAGGAAACTGACTGTGCCAGTAAGACGCCATGCCTATCTTCAGCAGTTGTTCAGCAAGCCTTTCTTCAGAGAAACTGAAGAGCTAGATGTCAGCAGTCTCGTAGAGAGTATTAACAGTGACACTCAGTCATTCTCCTTTATATCTAATTCTTTAAAGATACTATCTTCTTTTCAAGGTGCCAAAGAAGTGGGAGGGCACAGTGAAAAGAAAATACACATTCTTGTTCCTCTCATTGGAAGGTATGAGACTTTCTTGAGATTCATGGAGAACTTTGAAAACACTTGTCTTATCCCAAAGCAGAATGTAAAACTGATCATCATCCTTTTCAGTAAGGATTCTGGCCAAGATTCCAACAAGCATATAGAGCTTATTCAAGAATATCAGAACAAGTACCCCAAAGCAGAAATCACCCTGATCCCCATGAAGGGGGAGTTTTCCAGAGGTCTTGGTCTTGAAATGGGATCTTCCCAGTTTGACAATGATACTTTGCTGCTATTTGTGATGTTGACTTGATCTTCAGAGGAGATTTTCTCCAACGATGTAGAGATAATACAATTCAGGGACAACAGGTGTACTACCCCATCATCTTTAGCCAGTATGACCCAAAGGTAACCAATGGGGGGAACCCTCAAACCGATGACGACTTCGTCTTCTCAAAGAAGACTGGATTCTGGAGAGATTATGGATATGGAATTACCTGTATTTATAAAAGTGATCTTCTGGGTGCAGGTGGATTTGATACCTCAATACAAGGCTGGGGACTGGAAGATGTAGATCTCTACAATAAAGTCATTCTATCTGGCTTGAGGCCCTTCAGAAGTCAAGAAGTAGGAGTGGTCCACATTTTCCATCCAGTTCATTGTGACCCTAACTTGGACCCTAAGCAGTATAAGATGTGCTTAGGATCCAAGGCAAGTACTTTTGCCTCAACCGTGCAACTGGCTGAACTATGGTTGGAAAAACATTTGGGTGTCAGGTACAATCGAACTCTCTCCTGACAATCCAGGCAACACATATTGCCTTTTTAAAGGGGAGTTTACCTCATCGTTGGTTGTTGTTGTTTAATTTTATTATTGTTATTTTTATTATTATAATTATTATTGTTATAATTTTATTTTGTTGTCCAGGTCTTCAACTACTCTTGGTTGTCTTCCAAAGAGTGTTTGTTGACCTCAAACAAGAAGAGTCTGCAGTTCACTGATATTTCAGATTTCTACTGAAGTCAATAGGCATATTACTTTTATATATCTTTATTTGAGATTGAGTTAAATCGTGGCAATCAAATGACTTTTGGAGCTCATTCAACATGAGAGACAGCTTAGAAGAATGTTCTCTTGGGGCTTTAAGATGCAATATCGACTTTTCTTTTGTTTGTCAAATTCAATGTGATACAAATATTTACTGGTGAAAGGTACCACAAAAGTGCTTTATGCTTCCTATGGGGAAGGGACTCTGTAACATAAACTTGAGTTTTGTAATTTATACAAGGACTTAAATATATAGACAATAATTTTCTTCATTTTAGGATTTTTAAAGTAAATGAACACTTATGATTGTAAGTTTATTTTTTAAAAAAAGTTTTAAAAATTTGAGGAGTTTTGTTCCACAAGCAACCGGTACTGGCTACCCTGGTCTTATGACAATTATCTTACTCCTCACACTTGTCTGCTATAAATGCGAATGAACTTTATTTTCTCAAGGAAATATGATTTAATTAAATATTCATGTACATTTTAGAAGCTTTATGAAACAATGTCCTTCATTTGCTGGCAAGAAGATAAAATATGACAGAACCTGGTTATTTATAATAAAACAGGTATGACAGTATTCTTTTTCAAAAACACTGAAAAATTTGTGTTGTTTCCTTTTGGTCAAATTTGATGTATTTCTTAATGGTCATAGTCACCAAAGCATGCTTGCTACAAAGGCAGGAAACATTAATAAGGGATTATGGGCATGATATTTATATCAATATGCTTTGAGTTCTGGCTTTCATAAGCGATTAAAATGAGCAATTGTTTAGTCAGTAATTTACAATCTGGAGGAAGTATTCCTCTTCGATCTCATTAGCTTTGTGATCAAACTGAACCAAGAATAGGTCGAAAAGATTTTAATACAGGTTGGCGGATGGCACAAAGATATGAAGATAAATGCAGAAATTATAAATATAAAATTAATTTTACAATTATATTGCTATTTATAAAACACATAGGAAAATGTTTCATTTCTATACCATTCTTTCTCAAATCTGAATCAGTAGTGCCCAGCTTGTAGAAAAATATAATCTTATTCAATAAATGTAAGAAAAAATGAAAATCTGTATAAGAAGCTCTTGTGAAAGCATATTTTTAAAATTTCATCTTGTAAATAAGTAATATATTTCCACAGTTCCAAAATCAAACAAAAATTTTAAATGTCTACCGCTGCCGGTCTCATTCTCTATTCACCCAAGTCTGCCCTTAACTGCACATAACCACCATTTTAGGTGTATGTATGTTTGTGTGCATGTTTTTCTACAGTTTCATAAGCAGAAAAGACATATATTTATTTTCTTTTCCATACACAAAATGTAGCATATCATACGTGCTGTTTTATACTTTGATTTTCTTTTTTCAAACTAGAACACTAAGATTCGCATCAAAATTGATTTGAAAGCATTGTAAGTTATTGCCATTATTTGGAACCGATTGTCCTGAGGTCATATAGCATTTGCCTTAGTAATGACTTTCTATGGGGCAACCATCTCTTTTAGCAAAGACCTTTTCAGTTCAGTTCAGTCACTCAGGTTTCAAAAAAATAACATTGCTTAATATTGTGACAAATATGGCACTTTGCTTGACCAAAACATATCATCTTAATGATGTAAGATTCATTAGAGAGGAATTAATGGCATTTTTAGATGTTAAAAATCTTGACAAGGCTGCCTTTTCAGAGTTGATCTCTGCTCTCATGTTTGTCTCTGTCCTTCACAAACCTCTTCTAATAGCTCTTTTCCTGCATTGTGCTCTTAGCTCTTTTGCAGATTTTATTTTCCTTGTAATAAGTATACTTATATTCAGTAAAGATAGTCACTTGGGAAGATTTATTACTAAATAATAATTATTAATGATGTTATTAATGGAGAAAAGGAATCAGGATCTCCTCTTCAATTAGGGCACTGAAATAGCAGAGTTTTACTGAGGAATAAATGCAAAGGGCCTCATTTAAAACCCCTCCAAGTGTTAGAAAGTCGTGAAGCACCTGCCTAGGGATGAGGTGGCATTCTCCACTTTCGTCATTTCTCTGACGAAATTCTTCTGATGAAACAGGGAATGCAGAGATCTCATTTGGACTTAATTATACACATGCATACTGTACTGAAACTAAAATAAATGTACTTAAATTCTATTTTATAATTTTGCATTAGCTTTCCTATGATTTTTTTCAGGTACTGCAATATTTCTTGACTGAAAATTTATTGAAATGATACTAGCAAAACTAAGAGTGCTTTTCTGTCCATGGAGCATCTATTAGTTAAAACCCCATGGTTGAAGGGTAACACGATGTGAATGCAGCCTGAAGCCAGTATGTGTGTGTTATTGGCCTTACTTTATTTGGACAGCTATGGATGTTCTATTTAAATATCAGCTCAACAGCCATTTCATTAACCTTCAGCATCACCTTATTGATCACCTTCTGTTCACTCAATATAACACTGTACATTTTACTTATATTATCTTTTTATATGTAATCCTCTCAATAGCTCTCAGAATATTGATTCTCTTTCTTCATTCAACAGATATGGAAACTGAGGCCATGAGTCATGGAGTAACGTATCCTGAATTCACACAGTTGGCTTGTTTTAGAATTAAGAAATTTATGCTCATTACTGTCTGAATCGAAAGCACCCGTCTTTCTACTGTAACCCATGGCTTTTCAGTTGGTGGGGAGAATGTAGGGGACAACGAGGAAGCAAAGATCCAGCCGACTCCATAACCACATTTGATCTGTTATTCAGCTTGATTTGCTCTTTGCTTGTTCTCGACAGAGAGAAGTTTGCTGATCTTTTGCTCAATTAGAGCCTCTTTAGGCTTCGCCTGGAGAATCCCAGGTATGGGGGAGTCTGGTGGGCTGCCGGCTATGGGGTCGCACAGAGTCAGACCGACTGAAGTGACTTAGCAGCAGCAGGCTTTGATCCTAGCCTTTGCCCACTTTGCTGGGCTCTCTCTGAGTAGCACTGTGTTGGAGCACGATTTCTTCTATCTACTTGCTTGCAAGTCATTGGACCTCAGCTAGCAGGAAAAAATTTTCAGAATTCCCAATGCCAGCTGCAGCCCTTTTACATGGGTTCAGCCAACTAAGAGCAGAAGCTGTCCACAATGAATGCCACTGCATAATTGCTTGATTGTGTATGTCACTTTACCCTTACAGACTTAGTGTGATGCAGCTGATATATTTCTTTTGAATCTAGGAGTTGAGCCTTTTGTGCCTAGTTAATAGATGGGGACTACTGGAATGAAATATCCAGGTGTGTAAACTGATAGTCCAACCAAGTGACTAAACGTTCGCTGGAAAGGTAAGTTCACAACGTCCCCTTGTTTTTCATATGAGACAGCTGAAGCCCATCACTAGTCAGCAGCCCCATAGCTGGCACTCTGACGTTTCATGGTTGCATTTTCAGATTATCCCTGGGCAATTCCTTCTTCTGAGAGGAGGACTCAGAAGATGAGGCCCCTTTTCTTTTCTTTTTTTTTCCCGGTTTTCATTTTTTAATTAGAGTATAGTTACTGTACAATGTTGTGTTAGTTCCTGCTGTACAACATGAATCCGCTATTAGCGTACATGTATCCTCTTCCTCTTGAGCCTCCCTCCCACCCCTCTAGGTCATCACCGAGCCCTGAGCTGAGCTCCCTGTGTTATACAGCAGCTTCCTACTAGCTGTCTGTTTTACACATGGTCGTATATATGTCAGTGCTGCTCTCTCAATTTGTCCCATCTTCTCCGTCCCCCACTGCATGCACAAGTCTGTTCCCTGCATCTGTGCCTCTGTTCCTCCCTACAAATAGGCTCATCAGCACCATTTTTCTAGATTGCATACATAAGTGTTAATATTGCTCAGAGAGAGGTGCTAATGCGCCAGGCCTGCTGAGCCCTCACCTAGGACTGCCTTGTCCTGGAAGGAGTAGCCTAAGGCAGACCTGGACCTAGAAAGAGATTTAGTGTCTTCCTTCATCTCCTCTTCTTACCCAAAAGAACGCATGTTTAATCAGGTAAAAAAAAATGTTTAGTCAGGTAAAATATATCAAGATGAGTCTCAAATAGCCAAGAAAGTGTTTGTAGCTTCATCTGGGCCACAGTGATGCGATGTGCATGGGGGGATAAAGGTATCACCATACTCTTCATTATGTGGCCATCTGCCTTTCCTTCCCTAACTCCTCATGCTTTCTGAGTATCTGCATCCGTGGTTCTGTACCCCACAGGAACTTACTGTGAATATCTAAGAGGGGATTATAGGTAATCCAAGGAATTGGCCACTTAAACACCCATTTGTTCTTAAATATTGATGGCATATCTCTTCAGAAGTCATCTGTAATTATGGATATTACGGGGCAAAGCAGTGTCCTGAAGGATAATAAATGGATCTGTTCTCAGCTTTTAGTGCTGCTGACTGGCCTAGCTCCCCCATCTGTACTTTTGTTAGCATCCTAATCATGGTCAGGCATGTAGTACCCATAGTTTGTGCTGAGGCCAGAAGCTTCCTAGGCCTTCTATTTAGAGCAGCAACAGCAGCAGATGCAGGATGGAGTCCCAGAATATACCGGTGGGCTCTGCCTCTGTAGCCCACAGCCTCACTCAGGCACCCGTCACGCTGCGGGGGTTGACCCAACAGATGGCGGGATAATGGGTCCTCAGCAGTAATTCATGCCCCCAAGTGAAGACACAGCCACATCTGCAGCAGGCAGCAAACCGCCTGGTGCTGCCACAGGGAAGCCAGGATATTCCAGTATTGCCTGCAGTTTGACAGCTAGTTGTTAGTCTCCCTTTTCCTTTCTCTCGCCAGAAGCCGCCAACCTCTGTGCCATATTTGGAATTCTCCCCCATGCAGGATTTTCTTTCAGTCACATTCAACCACTGGTTATTACTCCATAGGTTAGTGCAAAGCTGAGAGTGCTCCTCACTCAGGCACCCGTCACGCTGCGGGGGTTGACCCAACAGATGGCGGGATAATGGGTCCTCAGCAGTAATTCATGCCCCCAAGTGAAGACACAGCCACATCTGCAGCAGGCAGCAAACCGCCTGGTGCTGCCACAGGGAAGCCAGGATATTCCAGTATTGCCTGCAGTTTGACAGCTAGTTGTTAGTCTCCCTTTTCCTTTCTCTCGCCAGAAGCCGCCAACCTCTGTGCCATATTTGGAATTCTCCCCCATGCAGGATTTTCTTTCAGTCACATTCAACCACTGGTTATTACTCCATAGGTTAGTGTCAAAGCTGAGAGTGCTAAGTTTTGATTATCCATCATGCATTGGTAAGTGTTCTTGCTATTCTATCAGCACCCAACCTCAGTCTTTATTTGTAGAATCAATTCTGAAGGCATAGGCATGTCTAAGATTAGAAGGATAATTTTTTATTTAAATTGGATCTACTATACATAGATATAAAGACTTCAACAGGAAAGGGTTTTTTTTTTAAACTCCTAGAATATTTGCTCTTATCTGTATGTTAATTGATTAGCAAACATTTATTGAAACATTTTAACTCCTAGAATAGTTGCTCTTATCTGTATGTTAATTGATTACCAAACATTTATTGAGCTTGGGAATAATGTTCTCCAGTAAAAAAAATTTAAGACTGTGAAAATATACATTACCTGAAAGCAAACCTCTCCCTAGAATTAGGGTTGCTTCTGTGAGGCTGGTCTCCATCTCATTCTCAGTTCTTCCTCAAATTCTATTTCCTAAATTCCCACAAGCATCACATTTTCTCATTCTCTCTTAATGGGTAAAAGTAGGCGTATACCTAGTGAATTCCAAATACAGACATACAAATCTGTCTTGATTCTTGTTACTGGATCTTGGCATCAAGTGTTCAACATGATGAGAGTCAAAACTAACTCAGTCCAAAAGTTCATATGAAAATCAAAACAAATTCAACAACTTAAGGATTAATCAGTTTAACACTTCAGTTGCTTTGTGTGTCAAACTCTTTGTGATCCCATGGACTGCAGCACACCAGGCTTCTCCGTCCATCACCAACTCCTGGAGTTGCTCAAACTCACGTCCATCAAGTCAGTTCAGTTCAGTTCAGTTCAGTTCAGTCGCTCAGTTGTGTCCGACTCTTTGCGACCACATGAATTGCAGCACGCCAGGCCTCCCTGTCCATCATCAACTCCTAGAGTTCACTCAGACTCAACGTCCATGGAGTCTGTGATGCCATCCAGCCATCTCATCCTCGTTTGTCCCCTTCTCTTCCTACCCTCAATCCCTCCCAGCATCAGAGTCTTTTCCAATGAGTCAACTCTTCGCATGAGGTGGCCAAAGTACTGGAGTTTCAGCTTTAGCATCATTCCTTCCAAAGAAATCCGAGGGTTGATCTCCCTCAGAATGGACTGGTTGGATCTCCTTGCAGTCCAAGGGACTCTCAAGAGTCTTCTCCAACACCACAGTTCAAAAGCATCAATTCTTCGGCGCTCAGCCTTCTTCACAGTCCAACTCTAAATCCATACATGACCACAGGAAAACCCATAGCCTTGACTAGACAGACCTTAGTCAGCGAGTCGGTAATGCAATCCAGTTATCTCATCCTCTGTTGTCCCCTACTCCTCCTGCCTTCAATCTTTCCCAGCATTAGAGTCTTTTCCAATGAGTCAGTACTGCCCATCAAGTGGCCAATGTATTTGAGCTTCAGCATCAGTCCTTCCAGTGAATATTGAGGACTGGTTTCCTTTAGGATTGACTGGTTGAATCTCCTTGTAGTCCAAGGACTCTAACACCACAGTTCAAAAGCCTCAACTCTTCAGCACTCAGCCTTCTTTATAGTCCAACTCTTATATCCATACATGGCCACTGGAAAAACCATAGTTTTGTCTAGATAGACCTTTGTCAGCAAAGTAATATCTCTGCTATTTAATATCCTGTCTAGGTTGCTCATAGCTTTTCTTCCAAGGAGCAAATGTTTTAATATCATGGTGGCAGTCACTGTCTGCAGTGATTTTGGAGCCCCCAAGTATAGAGTCTCTCACTGTTTCTTTTATTTCCCCATCTATTTGTCTTGAAGTGATGGAACTGGATGCCATGATCTTCATTTTTGAATGCTGAATTTTAAGCCAACTTTTTCACTCTCTTTCACTTCATCAAGAATATATCCATACATGGCCACTGGAAAAACCATAGTTTTGTCTAGATAGACCTTTGTCAGCAAAGTAATATCTCTGCTATTTAATATCCTGTCTAGGTTGCTCATAGCTTTTCTTCCAAGGAGCAAATGTTTTAATATCATGGTGGCAGTCACTGTCTGCAGTGATTTTGGAGCCCCCAAGTATAGAGTCTCTCACTGTTTCTTTTATTTCCCCATCTATTTGTCTTGAAGTGATGGAACTGGATGCCATGATCTTCATTTTTGAATGCTGAATTTTAAGCCAACTTTTTCACTCTCTTTCACTTCATCAAGAAGCTCTTTAGTTCTTCACTTTCAGCCATAAGGGTGGTGTCATCTGCATATCTGAGGTTATTGATATTTCTCCCAGCAATCTTGATTCCAGCTTGTGCTTCATCCAGCCTAGCATTTCTCATGATATTCTCTGCATATAAGTTAAATAAGCAGAGTGACTAATATACAGTCCTGATGTATTCCTTTCCCAACTTGGAACCAGTCCATTTTTCCAGGTCTGGTTCTAACTGTTTCTTCTTGACCTGCAAACAGAGTTTTCAGGAGGAAGGTAAGGTAGTCTGATATTCCCATTTCTTGAAGAGTTGTCCTCAGTTTATTGTGATCCACACAGTCAAAGGCTTTGGCATAGTCAATAAAGCAGAAGTAGATGGTTTTCTGGAACTCTCTTTCTTTTTCCATGATCCAGCAGATGTTGGCAATTTGATCTCTGGTTCCTCTGCCTTTTCTAAATCCAGCTTGAATCTGAAAGTTCTTGGTTCATATACTGTTGAAGCCTAGCTTGGAGAATTTTGAGCATTACTTTACTAGTGTGAGTTGAGTACAATTGTGTGGTAGTTTGAGCATTCTTTGGCATTGCCTTTCTTTGGGATTGGAATGAAAACTGACCTCTTCCAGTCCTGTGGCCACTGCTGAGTTTTCCAAATTTGCTGTCATATTGAGTATGGCACTTTCATAGCATCATCTTTTAGAATGCGAAATAGCTCAGCTGAAATTCTATCACCTCTACTAACTTTGTTTGTAGTGATCTTTCCTAAGGCTCACTTGACTTTACATTCCAAGATGTCTGGCTCTAGGTGAGTGATCACACCATCACGGTCATCTGAGTCATGAAGATCTTTTTTGTATAGTTCTTCTGTGTATTCTTTCCACCTCTTCTTAATACCTTCTGCTTCTGTTAGGTCCATACCATTTCTCTCCTTTATTGTAACTATCTTTGCATGAAATGTTCCCTTGGTATCTCTAATTTCCTTGAATAGATCTCTAGTCCTTCCCATTCTATTGTTTTCCTCTATTTCTTTGCACTGATCACTGAGGATGGTTTTCTTATCTCTCCTTGCTATTCTTTGGAACTCTGCATTCAGATGCTTATATCTTTCCTTTTCTCCTTTGCCTTTAGCTTCTCTTCTTTTCTCAGCTATTTGTAAGGCTTCCTCAGACAACCATTTTGCCTTTTTGCATTTCTTTTTCTTGGGGATGTTCTTGCTCACTGCCTCCTGTAGAATGTCACGAATTTCCATCCATAGTTCTTCAGGCGCTCTCTCTATCAGATCTAATCCCTTGAATCTATTCATCACTTCCTTTGTACAATCATAAGGGATTTGATTTAGGTCATACCTGAATGGTCTTGTGGTTTTCCCTACTTCCTTCACTTTCAGTCTGAATTTGGCAATAAGGAGTTTATAATCTGAGACACAGTCAGCTCCTGGTCTTGTTTTTGCTGACTGTATACAGCTTGTCCATCTTTGGCTGCAAAGAAGATAATCAATCTGATTTCGGTATTTCCATCTGGTGATGTCCACGTGTAGAGTATTATCTTGTGTTGTTGGAACAGGGTGTTTGCTATGACCAATGCGTTCTCTTGGTAAAACAGTTAGCCTTTGACCTGCTTTGTTTTGTACTCTACGGCCAATTTTGACTATTACTCTAGATAGCTCTTGACTTCCTACTTTTGCATTCCAGTCCCCTGTAATGAAAAGGGCATCTCTTGAGTGTTCATTCTAGAAAGTCTTGTATGTCTTTATAGAACCATTCAACTTCACCCTCTTCAGCATTACTGGTTGGGGCATAGACTCGGATTACTGGGATATTGAATGTTTTACCTTGGAAATGAATAGAGATCATTCTGTCGTTTTTGAGACTGCATGTAAGTACTGCATTTTGGACTCTTTTGTTGACTGTGAGGGCTACTCCATTTCTTCTAAGGGATTCTTGCCCATAGTAGTAGATATAATGGTCATCTGAGTTAAATTCACCCATTCCAGTCCATTTTAGTTCACTGATTCCTAAAATGTTGATGCTCACTCTTGCCATCTCCTGTTTGACCACTTCCAGTTTACCTTGATTCAGGACCTAACAGTCCAGGTTCCTATGTAGTATTGCTCTTTACAGCATCATGTTTTACTTCCATCACCAGTCACATTTACAACTAGGTGTTGTTTTGGCTTTGGCTCCGTCTCTTGGTTCTTTCTGGAGTTATTTCTCCACTGTTCTCCAGTAGTGATATTGGGCACCTGCCGACCTAAGGAGTTCATCTTTCAGTGTCACATCGTTTTGCCTTTTTATACTGTTCATGGGGTTCTCAAGGCAAGAATGCTGAAGTGGTTTGCCATTTCCTTCGTTTATACTAATAAAAGGAAAATCTTTTATAGTGAAAAATAAAATTTTAATCAAAATTATAATACTTGGCCTTCCCTGTTGGTCAAGTGGTTAAGAAGTCACCCTCCAGTGCAGGAGACATAGGTTTGATCTTTCATCCAGGAATATCCACACAACGCAGTGCAACTAAACCCATGTGCCACAACTGTTGAACCCAAACTCTATAGTCTGTGAGGGAAACCACCTCAATGAGAAGCCAGTTCACTGCATCTACAGAGTGGACCCTGCTTGCCACAGTTAGAGAAAGCCCACATGCAGTGATGAAAACCCAGCACAGCCAATGAAAGAATGCATAATGCTAAGAAAATGGGCAGGGGGCGAGGGGAGACGGTGCGTTACATACGTTTGCATCACTCTTTGTCACTTGCCTCCTGGGTTTCATGCCATTCCAACACACTGATGACCCACTTTTCCTTTTAACAGTTTCCTTCCTTTTTACTGCTAGTAGATTCTTCCCTGTCTCCCACACTTAAGAACTACTCGATACGAGCGATGTAATGTTTAGACAACAAGTTTCTAGTGTTGGTTTTGAGAAATTACTACTGCATAAATCATGAGTTTGAAGGCTGAAGCGAACATGTTTTTCAACTCTTTTTTATTAGCAACCCTGGTCTATTTAAAGTATGCTGGAATTATTTATCCTCCCTGTTAGCCAACCAGAATCCCAAGGGTATGGATTTCATGCTGCCTCTTGAGTATTTAGACTGGAGGCAGAGAAGTTTGAAATTCTACTATCCCTTAGGAGTGCTTCCAAGTACTCAATTAATCTGTTTGACATTAAATTCAGGTTTGTACTTTAATAGGAAAAGCATTGCATCAAAATATTTATTGAATTAATTTTCAGTCATTTACAGGAAAGGAGACTTTATGAATAAACTTTACTGTATATTTTTAGAAATCATTTTGCCTTAGCATATATTTTATAGTATTTTTCTGGTAAGATTATTATATGGAGATTCAGTTCAGTTCAGTTGCTCAGTCGTGTTCGACTCTTTGCGACCCCATGAATCGCAGCACGCCAGGCCTCCCTGTTCATCACCATCTCTCAGAGTTCACTCAGACTCACGTTCACTGAGTCCGTGATACCACCCAGCCATCTCATCCTCGTTTGTCCCCTTCTCCTCCTGCCCCCAATCCCTCCCAGCATCAGAGTCTTTTCCGATGAGTCAACTCTTCACATGAGGTGGCCAAATTACTGGAGTTTCAGCTTTAGCATCATTCCTTCCAAAGAAATCCCAGGGTTGATCTTCCTCAGAATGGACTGGCTGGATCTCCTTGCAGTCCAAGGGACTCTCAAGAGTCTTCTCCAACACCACAGTTCAAACGCATCAATTCTTCGGCACTCAGCCTTCTTCACAGTCCAACTCTCACATCCATACATGACCACAGGAAAAACCATATTAATATCAAATAATTGTACGATTTATACAATAACCACTATGCTTTCCTAATATCAGTAATGTTTCTGTTTTCATATTCTACCTAAGACAGAATTCTTTTTAAAAGGCTCAGAGTTCAGAAAGGGCTCAGAAGGAAAAGGACACATTATTGTTCTCATTCATCTTTTCTCTTACACTTGCCCCTTAGACAATGTGCAGTTTATTTAGGGAAAGTTTTCTCTGTCCCCAAACATTTCTCCCATTTGTCCCATTTTAATAAAGAAGAGGAAAAGGCAACATGATTTATTTATGTTATTCGACTTACCATTATAACAGCAAAACAGCTACCATTCATTAAATGCTTACTCTGCAGTGTTATTTGGGGAAACAGCATCTCGTTTGAGCTTCATCAGTTCTAAAGTAGGTACCATATCCTCATCTTAAAGGTGAGCAAAGTGAATTTCTCTTCCTCTTTCCTTCGATAGTTCCTCATTTAATAAACATACACTAATGACTTATTGGAGAGAATATATCAATATAACATCTCATTATCTTCAAACCACTGCCTTGGTAGCATCAGGCTCCACCAAATGACTGGGTTGTCCATAATACTAAAATTCATGTTTTCAAAACATCTTAAAGGAGAGAGTTAATGTGGAAATGAGACTCACAAATAGTGGGACAAATATCTGAAAGAAAGACTTTAAAGCTGCATAGAATGAATAGCTTTTTGGAATGAAGTGACATACTTTCATATATGCTTTTAAATTGCATAATTAACTGTTCTTACTCCTTAAATAAATGAATATATCAAACATACTAGTTTTTGCTTCTAAGACATGCTTCATTGTTTCCCTCTCATAGCTCCTGGATATTCTTTTAATTTTATTAGTATTATTTCATGAAATAACTTTTAGTCTCTGAATCATATGGGAAAATGTCAAAGTCACTTATGAAACAATAGATATTCTGGGAGAACTCATAACATTTTTGGTTAAAAAATCCTGTTATGAGTCAGTTGCAGGTATAATTTCGCTGGGCATTCTCAGAAAAGAAATATGAGTTTAAGAAATTCTTTTCAAAAATTAGCTGCAAGGAAATGGAAGGCCATTTAGAGAAATTTGAATGGTAATGAGTCTCTTTCTCCCATGCATTTGTATGTACTTTTGTATTTCCTTTATTCTTTGACCTTTTTGTTTCTAGCACTTTTCTCTTTAGATGGGAACTCGTTCCTGAACCAGGAACTCTAACCTGCAGCTCATTATTTCTTCTGTTCTTCATAGCAGTCTCTGTGTCACATGGGCAGAACTGCTGAATTCATTTCTCATTCTAATTGATTTCTTTGGTATATTCAGAAACTTGAATATTATATTACACATTTTAAAATTCTTTCAATGGATATTTAATAAAATGTTTTATTAAACACTAGTGTACTTTTTGAAAAAATATATTTTAATCTCAAAATTGATCAAAGATGCTTAGTACTAACCTCTTTTTCCTTTTCATTGAAGCCAACTATAGTTTTTAAAAAAGTAGTTTGAACACCTGACTTTAGAAATTAAAAGATTCATCTTTGGTGTTTTTATTTTTATTGAAGTACCGTTGATTTACAATGTTGGTATGAGTTTCTAGTGTACTGCAGAGTGATTCAGTTATATTTTTGTGAATAGAGAAAGAATCAGATTCTTTTTCATTATAAATTGTTATAAAATATTGAATATATAGTTTCCTGTGCTATATAGTAGGAACTTACTTTTTATCTATTCTATATAAAGTAGTGTGTACCTGTTAATCCCAAACTCCTGATTTATCCCTCCCGCACCACTTTCCCTTTTGTTTGTAAAATCTGTTCATATGTTTCTGTTTGTAAGTAAGTTCATTTGTATCATTTGTTTTTAGATTTCACATATAAGTGATATTCTAGATTTGTTTTTTGTTTTAAAATAATACCTAAGGACAGTCTGTATTTCCATAAGAATCTTACTGACTTTGGAAGACCCAAGTTGTTGCTTGAATTATCATGTTATCAGTTCAGTTCAGGTCAGTTCAGTCACTCAGTCGTGTCCGACTCTTTATGACCCCATGAATCGCAGCACGCCAGGCCTGCCTGTGCATCACCAACTCCCAGAGTTCACTCAGACTCACGTCTGTTGAGTCAGTGGTGCCATCCAGCCATCTCATCCTCGGTCGTCCCCTTCTCTTCCTGCCCGCAATCCCTCCCAGCATCAGAGTCTTTTCCAATGAGTCAACTCTTCACGTGAGGTGGCCAAAGTACTGGAGTTTCAGCTTTAGCATCATTCCTTCCAAAGAAATCCCAGGGTTGATCTCCTTCATAATGGACTAATTGGATCTCCTTACAACTCCAAAAACAAGCAGAATTTTGATTATGTATAGTTTGATTGTTGCTTCTCTTTTCAAAAGTTTCTAAAGTTTTCCAAACATACTTAGAATAAAACCTAAACTCCTTACACTGTCACCGGGCACCTGCCTGGTATTATCCTCCCCTGTCCCACCCCCTTGTCCCATCCCTTACACCCAGCTTCATTCTGTTCCCATTACTGGGGCCTCTACTTGAACTTTGAAGCATGCCAAACTCGCTCCCACCTTTAGGCCTCTGCTGCTCTTGTTCCCTGAACTTGGAAAGCGGGTCCTAGAGATCTTCTCCTAGCTGACTCCTTTATGTAACTAAATGGCAACCCATTCCAGTATTCTTCCCTGGAGAATCCCATGGACGGAGGAGCTTGGTGGGCTACATTCCATGGGGTCACAAAGAGTCGGACATGACTGAGCAACTTCACTTTCACTTTCTCACACAAAGGTCGCTTTGTAAGTGAGACTTTTCTAACCACGTAGTCTTAAATCTCTTCCTCTGACCCTCCCCCTCCAAGTTATGTTTCTTGACCCGTTTATCACCAGTTGATAATTTTCATCCCTCTGATAGAGCAGCTCATATACTTTTATCTAGCATATTCCTTCACAATGAACCTGGTATTCTCATTGTTTACTTTTTCATATACCAATCTTGTCTTCTCTAAAATAATCCACTCCATGAAAACAAGGACAGTAACTGCCTTGCTCAGTGCTGGGCACTTAGGCTCTAGAAAAGCATGGAACTAAATTCATGCACTGGCTCAGGGATCTCAGTACCAGAATCCTGAACCCAATCTAGGGTTCACTAGATTACTAGTTCATAGATCTCTGCTATCTCCTGCTCAGGCTCCGCTCTGTTCTCCTTTTTTCCCTTTTTTATATTCTTTATCCCCCACCATCTTTACTCTTTTCTCTTTTCTAATTCACCCTTTTCACTTTTTTAGCTTTGTGGATTTCTAGCTTCAGCATGATTTAGTGTCCTGCAACTTTTTACTTCTTTACTTTTTACCCCTCCACCCATTCATCAGCAGGTTGTCCCTCTTTTAGTATATCCTGAGTATTTGTTAAATACTAAGCAATGGAATTAAAAAAAAAATCCCCTTCTTATGATAATAACAAGACACACACAAAAAACCCTAAGCCTTTAATTAAGTGTCCTTCAGGATATCAGCAGGGATATCATGACTCATTTCAATCTTCTGCTCTGCACAACTGTGGCAGGGGTTGCCTTTTTGCTTCTAGAATGTTAAAATAATCCTTGTCTGTGGCTGCCATTGTACGATCTCCTGATCCATGCTCTCTCAAATCTCTCCTAGGTTTGAAGCTTCAGATCAAAGATTGTGACTTAAGAGGGTCTGCACTTTTATGGAATCTGAATAGCGCTGGGTTTACATCAAGAGACCCTTGTGGGTTTGAGCAGATTTTGAGAGGATTGATCTGTATTAGCAAATTTTACAGGGCACATTGTTCCAACTGGCTTGCCAATTTAGAGATAGCAGCTGCCAATTAATTCACAAGGGCATATTAGTTGGCCTTGTATTATTATCTTTCCAATATCCAAAGCCTTCTTAGAAGCAAAATTCAGGGTGAAAGTTGTCTGGTAAGCACAAGTTTGGAGATAATGGAAATAGATCATGGTTTTAAGCCACGCTGCCATCAGATTTTGAGAGCCTGAAAGTCCAAGGAGCCTTTACCTAACAGGAAAATGGATACTATTTCCCAAGGCACAGACCTCCCTAGACCATGAGCCTTTATCCTAGGTAACAATATTCACCCTTATATGGCTGCAGGAAGTTTCAGGCTCTTCACTCAATACAGGTTAATATTTTTCTGCTTCATTCATAAATGCTATTGAAATGAACCGTCTAGTCTTAGTGTGTATGTATCCACCGTTTTATTTAGAGGGTGAAATGTTTTAGCCTATTTCACTTTTGGAATTTATTAAACTATATTTTGTGAACTATCAGCTTGGGCAAGTTGAAAACTTGCCCTATATGCATAAGAAATTATTAAAAACCTACATTCTTATGAATGAACATTAGTACTAATGGTCAGGCTGCGGGGTGGGGGGGCGAGAATAAACATAATCAGAAATCTGCAATGTCTTGATCTCCTGTTACTTGGGCAGTTATTCTTTTTTCTTTTTTTTAAATTGAAGTATAGTTAATTTACAATGTTGTATTAGTTTCAAGTATAGAGCAAAGTGATTCAATTATATATCTATTCCTTTTCAGATTCTTTTCCATTATACGTTATTACAAGATGCTGAATACAGTTCCTCGTGTTATACAGTTGGTCCTTCTTGCTTATCTATTTTATATATAGTAGTGTGTATTTGTTAATCCCAAACTCCTAATTTATCCCTCACCCACCCCCTTCTTTTGGTACCATAAATTTGTCTTCTATGTCTATGAGTCTATTTCTGTTTTGTAAATAAGTTCATTTATATCATTTTTTAGATTCCACATTTAAGTGATATCATATGATATTTGAGATAGTTATTTTAAGTTAATTGCTCAAACTTTACAGTTATATATATACTTTGCAAGAAGTAGTACATGAAGGTTATATCTTTTGAGTAGTATCAGTTGAAAAAGTGTCTAGCCACAGCTTATGACTAACAGTTAATTGATATGTTATAGCCATCACACAAGTATAAATAAATGAAAGAAAATTGAATTATGAAGAAAAACTAATTGTTTGATATATGTCTTTCAACTTAGCATTTCCTAACTCCAGCTCTATTTCTTCACTGTCAGCATTTTAATTATCAAGCAGCCCAGAAAATTCTAGTCTGCCAGTCTCCCAAAAGTGAGGGAGGTACTGGAAGAAATTCTTCTTCTTACTCTTTTAAGCCTCCATGCAGACCATTCTTATTCTTTCATGACATCATGTTTTCATAAGGGACATATTAAACATGGATAGATTGCATGCGTGCATATATGTGTGCATGCTCAGTCACTTCAGTCATGTCTAACTATTTGTGACCCCATGGACTATAATCCCCCAGGCTCCTCTGTCCATGGAGATTCTTCAGGCAAGAATACTGGAGTGGGTTGCCATGCCGTCCTCCAGAGGATCTTCTTGACCCAGGGATCAAACCCGTGACTCTTACATCCTGCACTGGCAGGCAGATTCTCTACCACTAGCACCACCTGGGAAACCCATGGCTTGATCCAGTTCAGTTTAGTTCAGTCCACTCAGTCGTGTCCGACTCCCTGCAGTCTCATAGCCTGCAGGATGCCAGGCCTCCTTGTCTATCACCAACTCCTGGAGTTGACTCAAACCCATGTCCATTGATTCAGTGATACCATCCAACCATCTCAGCTTCTGTCATCCCCTTCTCCTCCCACCCAATCTTTCCCAGCATCAGGGTCTTTACCAGTGAGTCAGTTTTTCACATCAGGTGGCCAAAGTATTGGAGTTTCAGCTTCAGCATCAGTCCTTCCAATGAATATTCAGGACTGATTTCCTTTAGGATGGACTGGTTGGATCTCCTTGCAGTCCAAGGGACTCTCAAGAGTCATCAACACCACAGTTCAAAAGCATCAGTTCTTCAATGCTCAGCTTTCTTTATAATCCAACTCTCATTTCTACACATGACTACTAGAGAAACCATTGCCTTGACTATACAGACCTTTGTTGTGTCTCTGCTTTTTAATATGCTATCTAGGTTGGTCATAACTTTTCTTCCAAGAAGCAAGTGTCTTTTAACTTCATTGCTGCAGTCACTATCTGCAGTGATTTTGGAGCTCCCCCAAAAGTAAAGTCTGTCACTCTTTCTACTGTTTCCCTATCTATTTGTCATGAAGTGATGGGACCAGATGCCATGATCTTAGTTTTCTGAAAGTTGAGTTTTAAGCCAACTTTTTCACTCTCCTCTTTCACTTTCATCAAGAAGCTCTTTAGTCCTTTGCTTTCTGTCTTAAGTGTGGTCTCATCTGCATATCTGAGGTTATTGATATTCTCCTGGCAATCTAATCTCCTGATTCCAGTTTATGCTTCTTCCAGCCCAGCGTTTCTCATGATGTGCTCTACATCTAAGTTAAATAAGCAGGGTGACAGTATACGGCCTTGACTACTCCTTTCCCAATTTGGAACCAGTCTGTAGTTTCATGTCTTGTTCTAACTGTTTCTTCTTGACCTGCATACAGATTTCTCAGGAGGCAGGTCAGGTGGTCTGGTGTTCCTATCTCTTTCAGAATTTTCCCACAGTTTCTCCAAGCCAGGGTTCAACAGTACATGAACCGTGAATTTCTAGATGTTCAAGCTGGATTTAGAAAAGGCAGAGGAACCGGAGATCAAATTGCCAACATACATTGGATCATCGAAAAAGCGAGAAAGTTCCAGAAAAACATCTACTTCTGCTTTATTGGCTAGATTACAGGTTATTTTATGTTATTTTACAATATTGTCATCATTACATTGAATCTTTGTGATTTGGGATGGGTCTCTAGTCACATATAAACTATCACAGGACAAATTATCTATTTGATTTACCTCCATTAACATGTACTAATTACCAGCTAATACAAGGCACTGTGCCAAGACTGTAAACTTGGCAAAACCTGCACCCTACTCCCAATAATCCTACCAATTTTGGGTAAGAGAAATAATTTTCCACTTTACTGGTGACCACACTTCTGCATGTGTACTCAGATTCTAGTGATGCAAAGAATTTGGGATCTAGCTAAATTTTTTATGCAGTTCTATTAAAATAAATTCTTAATTTCATTTTAGTAATATTTCTAATACATAATTAGCCTTTATTAAAATATTTTATTTTTCAAGGATTATAAAGGAAAAAATGGACTTCCCAGGTGGCTCAGTGGGTAAAGAATCAGCCTGCAATGCAGGAGATGCAGGTTTGATCCCTGGGTCAGGAAGATCCCCTGAAGGAGGGCATGGCAACCTACTCCAGTATTCTTGCCTGGAGAATTCCATGGACAGGGGAGTCTGGCAGACTACAGTCCACAGAGTTGCAAAGAGTCAGACACAACTGAAGCAACTGAGCACACACACACAGAGAAAAAAATAGGATAGAAATTTGATTCAGAGAACTCAGGGATTTGCAAACCCTAAACAGTTTTCACCACACATATGGGAGATTTTATCCTATAGACCCCAGTTCTGTTATGTTTTTAGAGCTATATTTGCTTTGTCCTGATGAAAGACATGAGTTTTCTCACTTAAATAACAGACTATTTCTTTACGCAACATCTTGCACTGGTTTCCCATACCCCAACCTCCTACAAGTTGAGGCAGTACAAGCAGATGAGCCTGACAGATGCAGAGTGGGGCTCATATCACAGGACAAGGATTCCAAAATTGTGAGTCTCAGCGCTTTCATTGGATGCCTGGTGGAGCATCCCATCCTGCCCATCCTCAGGACAAGGAGAAACCTTACCTTTCTCTGAAATAATCATCTCTGAGGAAATAAGGACAGAGGGACTCTAGAACCATTATCCTTACAATCTATTAAATAAACAAGGCCAGCTGCTAAGTCACTTCAGTCGTGTCTGACTCTGTGCAACCCCATAAACGGCAGCCCACCAGGCTCCCCCGTCCCTGGGATTCTCCAGGCAAGAACACTGTAGTGAGTTGCCATTTCCTTCTCCAGCGCATGAAAGTGAAAAGTAAAAGTGAAGTCGCTCAGTCGTATCTAACTCTTCGCGACCTCATGGACTGCAGCCCACCAGGCTCCTCCGTCCATGGGATTTTCCAGGCAAGAGTACTGGAGTGGGGTGCCACCACCTTCTCCAAACAAGGCCAGAGGAGATAAAATGTAAAGCATTCTCTGAGGTATCTGACTTGAATTTCCAAGGTGTGCTTACCATTCATGCACTTTTAACACAGGTTACTAGCACTGTTGGCTCAGTAAGCTCTGACCATGAAGAGATATAAAAAAATATTCATGAAACATTGACTCCTGAACTCCAGTGTACTCTCTCTTAAAAATCACTGAGTGATTTGATCATATATGACATGCTTGGCAGTGTCTGGAGCATGAAACTGGTTTTCTATCAAGGTTGCGAATTAACCATACTTTCTCTTAGTCCCTGTTTCAAAATGTTTAATTTCTGGTCATCAGTGTATCTGGGCTTCTCTTTTTCTTTTAATTATCTTACCTGCCAATGACTCAAGAAATTGGGTTTTTGAAGTCCCACTTTTATATTGATTCAGAAAACTAAATGAAAGCAACATAATGCCTTTTTTAAAAGGGGGGTAAAAATCAAGGCTGACTCTATACTTTTGCCTCAAAAATTCCTAAGAACTTACTCCTGAAAGAAATAATGCTCACTTGTATCCAGTGGGTATTTTTTCTTGTTTCACTTTACAGTCCTCTACCATTCATTGGAATTTATTGATCAGGCAGAAATGTGACATGTTTTTTTGTGTTAAATGCCCTCACTTTTAAGTTAAAAAAAAAAATCATCCCAAATGAAAGTTTAGCATTAAAGGCTTATTTGCAAAGGGAATGGAATTTCAGCATGAAAATTTTATTTAACTTATTCCTCAAATGAAAGATTTTCTCCTGACAGAGATTAATGCATCTGTTAATGACAGAAGCATTTGTCATTTTTATGAACTTGACATCCTCTTCACTCATCAATTTCCAACAATGTCAAAAAAGCACAAACTGTTCTACAGAAAATTTTAGGTAGTTAGAACTGCTAACACTTTATCATTCCTTGGGGAAAAATTAAGGAAAGGTCTGAGGACTATAAATTTTTGTTATTGCTATTATTTCTATAATTAAAAGTCATATTTTAGTTGAACACTCTCTGAGTGACCTCTTACATGCAAATTAGATAACTCTTAATTTAATAATTGTTTTGTTATTTATCTAGATGGTCTACTGAACCGGAAGTAGAAAGCAAGATAGATTTTACAAAAACATCTTAAGAAGCTTTTGGTAGATTTCCAGTTGTTCTGGTTAACTGTTGCTACATAACCAACTATTCCCCAAATTTTGTAGCTTAAAGCAGACATTTTTTATTCTTCATGGTTGTGTGGGCCAGAAATATTGGAAAGGCTCAGCTGATTCCCACGGCATCTACTGGGATGGCTGGGGACAGAGGATACATTTCCAAGATGGTGCCTTCACCCACATGTCTGGGGCTGCGGTGCTCTTGGTTCTGTGTCTCCCTCTCCCTTCTTTCTCTCTCTTCAGTGCATGGTGTATCATCCTCCAGAGCCTTCTTCGTGTGGCTGCTGCTGCTGCTGCTAAGTCACTTCAGTCATGTCCAGCTCTGTGCAACCCCATAGACGGCAGCCCACCAGGCTCCCCCGTCCCTGGGATTCACCAAGCAAGAACACTGGAGTGAGTTGCCATTTCCTTCTCCAGTGCATGAAAGTGAAAAGTGAAAGTGAAGGTGCTCAGTTGTGTCCGACTCTCAGCGACCCCATGGACTGCAGCCCACCAGGCTCCTCTGTCCATGGAACTCTCCAGGCAAGAGTACTGGAGTGGGGTGCCATTGCCTTCTCCGCTTCGTGTGGCTAGGGATTCTCAAAGCCTCCAGGGTAGTTCAGTTTCTTACAAGACATCTGAGAGCTCCAACAAAATTTTTAACTTCCCAAGGCAGAGTATGAAAGGCTTATTAAAAGCTAGCTTCGGAAGTGTGCCACTTTCTATTCATTAATCAAGTCATGAAGGAGAGGGAATTCCACTTTACCTCCCAATGGGAATAATTACAAAGAATTTGTGATGCTTTTAAACCTATCACATATTCAAGATACTTAGAAAATTGCTGAACTCTTTCTCTCCTGAAAACTGGGAATTAAAACTAGGGAAAGAAATACTGACTCTCTTCAAAGCTTGCAAGTTCTAGTCTCAATACAAGAGAAACTGAAACAACCAAAGTAATGCACTTATGAAAGGGTCAAGAGTTAACTGCTATTATTTTTCTCAAGCAGAAGACAGGTGTAGTGGGTTTTAAAGGCACTTCACAGAACACTGTCAATCTCTCAGAGACAAAGAATTTCTAGTGGGTTGGAAATGCCACAATAGGAGGACGTGTCAATCAAGAGTTTTGATTAGACCAAAGTGTTAAACTGACACAGGAAACTGAAATCTCAAAAGAATATGTTTAATTGTTCCTTTACCTCTCCAGTGATTTTCAAGTGCTATGAAGAACTTAGCACGTTCACAGAGGCAAACCCAGCGTTCTTGTTGACCACTAGTTCATTAAATACCCTAAAAAATAAAAATCTTTTTATGTAAGAGAGTGATGGATATAATATGCATTTTAAATTTTCCTACAACCAAACAAGATCATTGGTACGCCAATGGAAAATATACACTTAAAAATAAATCTAGCAATTTTTCTCCTCATTGTTCCCCTACTTGTGTTACCATCTTCTCTTCCCTTTTTGGATTTTTTTTTTTAATTTAGAACAGTTCTGATTTATATGCATTTCAATATTCCTGGTTTCCCACAGTTTTAATTTTCAAGGATGCAATTTTAAAATTATTTTTCTTCTTTCCATTGTAGTACATAATAATAATAATGGCAACAATCTTTTTAAAACCTTAAGCTCATCACACTTCATTATCATCATCTTTCCTTTTCTTAAGTAGTCTTTGATGAGTAGCTCTAAATAGCTGCTTGTTGCTCTGAAAATGATAAATGGAAAGCTGTTGCTGTATCTTTATTTCTCAGTATCCTTTCCTTAAGCAGATGCTCACTCTCCTGCTCTTATTATACATTGATTTATAGACTGACTGTTTGATAATTTTAGACAGCTGTGTATGTTCTCTGACTTTCCCCTGCCCCCTGCTTCTGTTAATTTTAGGCTTCTAAGTAGTTATTCATTCAGTAAATGGTTTTTATGTACCTATTGTATTCCTCTCATCATGGTACTAATTTCTGGTCAGAGCTGATTACAATAAGGCTGGTACTCTTAAGGGACACATAGTCTAGGAAAAAAGGAAGAAGAGCAAAGAACTACTGAAAAACACATGCAATGCCATGATCCATTCCACTGGAATGTATTAGAAGTTCAGAGGAGTCAGTGTAAATTTTTTGTGGACCAGAGAGCAGGTAGGATTTCATCTTTAAAAAAAAAAAAAAGCCCTAATAAAGACCTTTCCTGTCATACTAAGGACTTTGGAATTTATTCTGTAAATGAAGACTAAGTGACGAATGACAAAGACAAATTTAAGATTCTTTCATAATCAAATGTTAAAGTCCATGATCTTTATCTTCAATTTTGTGATAAATTTCAGCATATTGTTTATAAAATTGTCTCCACGCATGTATATATGTGTATAAAGTGCTCTCCCTTCCTCACATCTTTCCAGATGACAAATCTAAATGAGTTTGCTCTCTAAAATCTTTTCTTAATTTTTAGAATAAACCTTCAGAAATATTTTACTAAGAAATCACTATTTGTTATTTATGGCCTTCCTTACAACAGACACATGGGATATTTTTAACAAATATTTATATCTGAGAAAGATACAGATTTAGATAATGCTACAAATAATAATGATAACACTTGTTGATATCTACTCATTTTCCAGGCACTCTAATAATTATACATATTTTCTCATTTGTCCTACAATAATACTATCAGGTAAATACTATTGCCATCTCTCTCTTACACATGAGAACACATGAGTCTGAGTGAACTCTGGGAGTTGGTGATGGACAGGGAGGGCTGGCGTGCTGCAATTCATGGGGTCGCAAAGAGTCGGACACAACTGAGTGACTGAACTGAAGTTATTGTGCCCAGATCCCACAGCTAGGAGGTGGGGCCTCAATGATTGTAATATAGACATGATTCTAGAATGTATAAACCATTTCAAGAGCCACTTAATAGATGTTATCCTATATTCTGGTAACTGCTAAACAAATCATATTTACTATTTTCTTATTTTTATTTTTATTTAGCTGTATTATCCTGAAAAGTCTAAAACATCTTATCTTGCTGTAGTAGCCTATGTTAAATATATCATTTTATTTATTGCAATATAATTTGAATTCAGTAAAGTACACAAATTTTAGTGTAGTGCCTGATGAATTTTTGTGTATGTACAGATCAAGACATTTTCCTTTTCCCCAGTGGTTTCCCTATGAAGCCTTCTAGTAAATATACAGCTATGTACCCAGAGGTAACCATCATCCTAAGCTCTATTACCATAAATTAGTTTCATTCTATTCCTGAATTTCATATGAACAGAATTAGGCAGTAAGTACATTTTTAGTCCTATTTCTTTCAGCATAATTTTTTATGATTTTCATGTAGTTATATGTACCAGCATTTTTTTTCTTTTTCTCTGCTATGACATATCCTATTCTCTGCTATATAATATCCTATCAAAAATTTGAAGTAAATTATACTATGGGTAGATGTTTGAAATGTTTTCAGTTTGGAACCATGGTGAATAAATCTTCACGTTTTGTGTGTGTGTATATGTACATGTTCTTGTCCTTTGCTAAGGAACAGAATTGCTAGATTGTAGAAGAGATGTATGTTTAATTTTGTGCAAAGGGTTGTTCAGAGTGATTTATTATTTTATTTACACTCCTACCAGCAATGTATGAAAGTTATTTTTCTTTACAATGTCTCCAGTACATAGCTTTCTAATTTTAGTTTTTCTGATATTTCATTTTGGTTTTAACTTTTCATTTCACTGAGCCATCACTGAATCATGATAAAAGAGCAGATTGGGTATTACAAGAAAAAAACCAATCCACTGGAATTTTTATTTCAGTTATTGCATTTTTAAGATCTAAAATTTCTTCTTAGTTCTTTTTTAGAGTTTCTGTATTTTTCTTGAAGTGTCCCATCTCTTTACAGATTATATCCATATTTTCCTTTAAACTATTTAACATATTGTTAATAATTGTCTTAAGTGTCTTTCCTGCTAATTTCAACAACTTGCCTATCTGCAAGTCTGCTTCTGTCAACTGTTTTTCTTGGTTCTGAATCACATTTTCCTCCTTCTTCATGTTTGTAATGTATTTTATTATATTCTGAGAATTGTGTATAAAGGAATATTGGAGAATGAATGTTTATTTTTTTATTTCTCAGAGAGTGCAAGCCTTTGTGTCTCCCAGCTTGTTTGAGGGCTGATCATTCATATTCCTCCCAGGAGGATATGTCCAATAGGTTGAATATGTAAATCGATTTTCACTTGTGATTAACTCAAGCCCTAATTTCCTAAGGTGCCACCTCTTTGATATATTCAATATTTGTGTAGGGACAGGATTGGCAGAAATTTTGGATATTTTTAGCTTACCTTTATATTCACCTCTAGATGTGTTACAGAATCCAATAACCTTGTTCTGCTCATCAGCCCCTCCCCTAACATTGTATTCTGAGCAAAACTAAAGGATGATGGAGGAGAATTAATGACTGCTTGTTTGTCCTTATGTTTGACTCTCTTCCAGGTGCAATCTATCTTCCCAGCCCATGTTGTCAAAAGCCCAGATGATTTCACTTTCTGCATGCAGATTTCTCCAAAGTCCTTTGCATTCCCACCTGTATCCATGCAGGCACCTTTCTCGAAGTATGAATGCTGATATGGCTCTGCTTACCTATAAAAAGCTTGCTTTAGTCTGGAATTTAGTGCAATACTATATCTGCTAATGATAGAAAACTTAAATATGTCAATTCAAGTGACTTGGTCATGCCTGCTTTAGAATTCAGTCACACTGGGTAAATATCCAAGTCAATTCAGGTCCCACCCCCTCTTTCTCATTTTCATCTCATTGGTTATGGACCCAGTATCTAACGTGCTGGTTATCATCTGGCACTGAGAGATAAGTATGTCATCACATCACTCTGGACTTGGTTCTGGCTTCTGTTATGGAGAAGCATCTTATCTGATCCCTGTCATTCTAAGCTACCAGATAATGCTAATGATTTACAGGTGTCACATCCTGTAATCTGTATCTTCTCTTACCTTGTTTATTCTCTCTCAGTCATCTCATATTCCCTCTTGGAGCTCTAAGCTATTGCTTTCTTCACTGCTATAGGAATCTGTTCTCTGGACCGTCTGTCTACATTATTCAGTCAGTCACTCCTGAGTACTGTTTAGATGCACATTCCTCTAAGGCACAAGGACCTTCTTAGACTACATAAAGTGAAGAACAAGTTTGGCTGTTCACCCAAGCCTATGTGTGGAATCTCTTTCAACTTGACCCTGGGGATCTCAACCCAAAGGAGTGGAAGACATGATTTCTATTTGCATGATTTTCTACTTATATATCTTTCTCTCCAAATACCACCTCATCCTCCCCCTTCCAGAAAATCTGTTCTCAAAGTATAATTTGGAATATTTTCCTGTTTTATGGTTTATGTTACTAACCCATACTAATTTGCTCTGGCTCTTGATATGAGGAGTCAACCTGTTGGAATTCAAGAAACTCTTTTCTCTAGCTTTGGAAATTCAGTTGTTTTTAATATTATTATTTCTGTTAAGAGCTTAACTTTTGTCTACCTATTTTTGCCATTCACATTAATCAGTGATTAATACAAAGCTCTTCTGCTAACAGAGCAGTGGGGTAGGTTAGTTAATGGTGCAAAGAAACACGAAAACACTATAAAAATTCAATATATTATTGCTATGGGTCAGATTTCTGTCACGAAAGAGATGGAATGCTCAAAATGCAAAAATTAAGTTTAAAAGAGGATGTATTCCCTATGTATGAGCATGGTTGAGGGACTCCCACCTGAGATGATGAAAGGAGAAATTATCACCTCTCAGTGAAGCCAGTGGTTTTTTAAGAGAGAGCCGCTGTGCTCTTTCATACAGTTGCAGGCAAGAAATAGCATGTTTATAAACTGCAAGGAGTTTACTATAGCTAGAGATCCGTCTTAAACTGGATTTGAGAACTGTTGGCATCATATTCATACAGAGATCATGGCAAATATTAAGGGTTTTATTTCAAGATCCTCAAGTTCTCTAAATTTAATGTGCCTGAGAATGTCCCTTCCTCGAGTCCTCACCTCGAGGTGAATGAAGTCTTAAAATATTACAAACTATGTTGGAATGTTCTTAAGTTCTAACGTATCGTGTACTGAAGCAGAGGGAATCCCTCCACATGGACGGCACTGTCTGGGGGGTTCAGACCCAACCAAGACTTACTGAAAGTATATGTACTGCGCGTGTGAGTCCTTGAGGTTCTGAGAAACCAGAGATCTTAAAGAACTCAAGGGTGGTGAGGGGCCGGATAAGTGGAGCTGGTTCATGGGGGACCGAGTACGGCTACCTAATTCCAACCCCAATCCCACTGAACGTCGCCTATTCCCCTTGAAGGGGAGTCGGGGGAGGTACTGGGGGAACTCAAAAGTCTTGCTGGGGCGGGGGATGAGGGTGAAGGGAGCGGCTGGCTGAGGGATCTTTGAATAAGAAACACCACCTGGGAAATAAGAGACACGTTGCTGAGGTCCTCAGGCTCAGGGAGGCGCGGGAGAGAGCGAATGCGCCTGCGTGGCTTGGGCAATTCCCCGGAGCGAAGGGAAACACACAGAGGAGTCAGTCCTGGCCGGAAGCAGTTCGGAGGAGGTCCAGTTACTCTCCGGACTCTTGTGGGAAAGAAACCAAGTATCTGCCAGTGTCCGAGCTCACACTTGTACTGAGCCTCTCATTCACTCTGAAGCTGCACGTTTTCGGAAACACAGATGCTTTGTTGATAGGCGAGACGGACCTGGACCCGTCGTAGAACGAGAATCACCTGGGAGTCTTGGTTCATGGTGAGGCCCAAGGACCCCATCAGCAGCATGATCTAATGGGGACTAATTGGCGTCACATTTTCAACCCCAGTATTGCAAACGGGGACCTTTCTCCCCATGACAGTATCCAGGTGGTTTTGGAAAGGCCATGGCCACACTGATCTTGAGGGCTTGACAGTCCAGGGCTAGCCGAACTGTAGCTCACTGCTCACGTGCCTGCTGTTAGGTGGTTGGTTAATGCGTCTGGTCTTCAATCATTATACTCGGAGATGCTGGCAATACCACCCCTTCCTCAACATTGGTCTATGGCTGCATGTCAAGATTCCCAAGACACGGTTGACTGAGGAAGAACATAGCTGAGCCTGGTTTGCAGGTAAGTGCACACAATTTGATGGTAGTAACCAGAAAAGAACTGTTGCAGCCTCTTATCCTTGGATTACAGTGAAGAAGCAATAATGTCCTGTTAGCTGTGTCTTCAGGTGATATATCTGGAGGGTGTGGAAAAGGGTTGGCAAGAAGTATGACTGCATAATCTTGGATGGAACGGTCAGATGATTGGAAGGACCGGCAACAATATTTAAGCCAATTTGAAATATGGTTTCCTCAAAATGTGCCTGGAATATAAAATATATGTGTCTCATATGAATATTCATGAAGGACATATTGCAGACCAGGCTTTAGGTTATCAGATAGATTATAAGATGCGTTCTAGGGATGTCTTTGTGACTCTTTAATCTTACCTCAGTGCTTGTTTGCTCAATGGGTTGAGCAAAGTGGCCAAAGATAGTAGGTTATATGCATTATAAACAACCTTGGCTTTCCCTCACAGTTCATCTGGCTAACCCCACTGCTAAGTGCCTCATAAACTAACAGCACAGACCAAAACAGACCCTTTTCTCTCCAGTTAGGGTTGGAGGGTTGAATAGTCAGCCATATCAGCATGGATAGGGCAGAATTCCACCACCCTTTTTGGAATAAACACTTTTTTTCCTCAATATAGATTGTCTTTGTTCAGTTCAGTTGCTCAGTCGTGTCTGACTCTTTGCCACCCCGTGAATCGCAACACACCAGGCCTCCCTGTCCATCACCATCTCCCGGAGTTCACTCAGACTCATGTCCATTGAGTCCATGATGCCATCCAGCCATCTCATCCTCGGTCATCCCCTTCTCCTCCTGCCCCCAATCCTTCCCAGCATCAGAGTCTTTTCCAATGAGTCAACTCTTTGCATCAGGTGGCCAAAGTACTGGAGTTTCAGCTTTAGGTTTATTCCTTCCAAAGAAATCCCAGGGCTGATCTCCTTCAGAATGGACTGGTTGGATCTCCTTGCAGTCCAAGGGACTCTCAAGAGTCTTCTCCAACACCACAGTTCAAAAGCATCAATTCTTCGGTACTCAGCCTTCTTACAGTCCAACTCACATCCATACATGACCACAGGACAAACCATAGCCTTGACTAGATGGACCTTAGTTGACAAAGTAATGTCTCTGCTTTTGAATATGCTATCTAGGTTGGTCATAACTTTTCTTCCAAGGAGTAAGCATCTTTTAGACATCCGGAATCCCATATTTCCCATAATTGTGTCCCTTATACATTGTTTTTAACAAAGAAATTCTTTTATGGTGAAAATGACAGGACAGCTTGATACCCAAGGGATTTATTATAAAATGGTTCAGTGGTCAGTAAATTATTCTGTATGATACCAGCTGGTGACAATGCCTTGTAAATTGGAGGTGCTATCCTATAGGATGCTCTCTAAACCAATAATCAGTATCTAATTTTTTTGGCTTTCCATAGCCAGAATATAGCCACCAAAGGCATGATACTTCTCATTATTTCTCTTAATGAACCTTTTGTCAAGATTGGGTTTTATTTTCTCTAGCTATACTTTTGGCAGTTTTAGATTTTTGGTTTTCAAGGCAGGAAATCATTCACGAGGACATAAAATAAGGATTCACTTGACCCTGATGCTGAGGTTGCCAGCTGACTGCTGGGGCTCTTTCTGCCCTTGAAGCAATGAGGAAAGAATGGAGTGGATAGATTCTCTGTAGTGACTGACGAGAGAGTGAATATGATTGATATTACACCATACAAGGGGGAATTATATATGAAGCCCACAATTTTCTCTAGGATGCACTTCTGCTTCACTTGATTCATGGAGTTTAAAAATAAGCAATAATAATAAAAAACTACTAAGTCTCATCCCCCACAGTGAGAAAGGTTTGTATCACTGTATCACTTGACCCTACCAGCTGAAGAACACAGAAGTTATAAATACCAACTATCACTTCAAGACTGGTTGAAGAAAGTTATAACCACCACCTATGGTATTTTTGTTTGCTTGTTTGTTTTTGATGCTGCTAATTCTCTATTTATGTATTTAATCAATTTCCCACTTTTTCTTCCTTTCTCTTACTATTTCATCCAAAATATGTTGGTAATGGTTAAAATTAGAACTTGAGTTTTCAGTATAATAGAGTAGCACTATAATACAGTATGGAAGAATAAAAAAGACCCAGACATGGAAATGGTTAATAATGGAATGAAGGGAATATTTGGAGATTTAACAAAGTTGTGGACTTGGTGAATAAGTTTTATTTAAGGCATAATAATAAATAAGTGATGAAGAGCATGCAGTCTAGAATAAGGATATCACTTTAAAACATCTTTATATACCAACTGTCACACCATAAATATACATAAAGCAAAAGTGCTGGTAGAAATTCACAGTAGCTGTAGGTGAATTTAAATAAACTGTCAGATCATGATTGAAGAAGCAGACCAAAATATGTAAGAGTTCTTGTAATATAATAAATCATATGGTTGACCTAATCAGTGTGTCCCAAACACAATACCCTAACAATACAGAATACTGTTTCTTTGTGTATTCCCATGGAACTCTTAAAACAACTAATTACATATTAGACCACCAAGGAAACTTCAGTAAATTCAGAAAGATAGAAATCATGTAGATCATATTGATAACAAATAATCTAAATATTCTCTTTTGTTTCATATTCATCTAATTCCTCTGTTCCTTTCAGCAAACATTTTGCTGTTAAAATACTTAATAGAGTATAATAATAATAATATTTGGAGAAAAATAATGGAAATGCTTATGAGGAAACTGTTCCTGGTTTCTGCAGTGGAAAGAGCAGAATCAACTAGTTGCATATTTTCCCCCTAGGGAATAAAAATAATGCATTCCTCCTCTTAAAACAAACAGAACCTTTTACAAATCTTTCATTTTTTCTTAATAAGACTTCAAATCAGTTCAGCCTAGTATTAAAAAGCAGGACTTTCCCTGGGGGAAAAAACTTGAAAAATTATTTACTTAATCCTATTTTGCTCTTAATTATTTTATTCATTATAAACCAAGTCTCATAATATCCTAGACTAAATTAAACAGACTTCAATTATAAATATGGAGCATCCCAGCTACTAAGATGAATCACATAAAGAAGAGTCTACTTAGGTCCCCCAAATTTCAATATACTTAGAAAGTTATTGACCACTCTCAACATTCTGGATGAATTAAGTGGACAGAAGATATCACTGTATATGTTTGGTTTTGCACAAAAATGTGTATTCTTTATTCCTCTCAGTATTCTCTTACCTGAGAATGCACTATATTTTTATGTAGCAATACGTGTTTGTTTATCCATTTAATTTTTCATTCTCATATTGGGATTCTGCATAATCTCATTACTCAAATGTGGCAATGTAATATACAAAACAAACGAGGTGTGAATGTGAATTGCTCTGCAAATCTGAGTGTAATGAGCAGCACAGGAAAGTATCAAATGCCTTAGGAATTCAATCTTTCAACAATATTTAATGAAGACCTAGTAAGTGCCATGTATTATTCCAGGTACTGGAGATAAAACAGTGGCCAAAACAGTACTGTGCCCACATTCCACTAGAGGAAACAGAAAACAAAGCAGGCACAAACGTCAGAGTTTATTATGTGCTGTGCAGAAAAGTAAAACAAGCTAGGGAAGACAGTGCCAGGGGGAGAGGAGCTTGCCATTCCTGTGCATGCTCGCCTGAGAAGGCCTCTCTAAGAAGGTGACTGTTGAGCAGAGATGTGAACCAAGAATAGACTGATGTGTGAAATAAGAATTTCCTTGGCAGCAGGGAAAGCACGTGCTATGTCTAGAGATGGGACTGCACTTGAGGTTGGAGGAACAGCAAAGAGACACATATGGTTACAAAACAGTTGGGGTGGAGTGTATGAGAAATGAGATTTCAGTGGTAGCTAAGAGCCAGGTCATAGAGGGCACTGTAAGATGTAATGACTTTGGCTTTAACTCAGTGAGATGGGAAGCCTTTTGGAAAGTATAAGGAGAAGAGTGATGTGATCTGACTTAGGTTGTAAAAGACTTCAGGAAAGCTCCAATATGTGAGAGGATCGACATATATCAAATTTGCCTAAATGCTGTCACACTGTCTAGTGGCATCTACAATGGACAAATGAAGTATTGGCTTTAGTGGAAATAATGTGAGCTCAGTAACTTTTGAATGGAACCAGTGAGAAAGAATGAAAGATTGGGCAGCAACCAAAGTCCTGGTTGTAAGGCTTAAAATTGGACCTGTGGATTCTGAGCATGTGGTTACTGTTGTATTATAGGCAGCTTTAGCATTCAATCCTGAGTGGGTAATCAGGTGGTTTTCCTCCTTAACTCTTCCAAGAAAGAGAAAGTCACTCACCAGTATGCCTGAGCAGATGGAAGACTGTTTCAGAAACAAAACTGGGTAGGACTTGGGGCCAGATATGGTGAGATGGTTACCTGTGGCTGATGAGATCTAGGAAAATAAATGAGTCATCCTCTTGAAATTGGTGGCCAATGACAGGCTGGGGACATTTCTTCTCTGTGACTTTCTCCAAGATCCTCACACCATATAAAACTTGTGAAATGATTTTATTCCATTCTTGGAGCTCAACAGCCTTTCCACATATCTCTTTTAGGGTATTCTGTGTATGTTGACATGTTGCACTACAGATATTTATTGATATGTCAGTCTTCGGCACTAAATTTTGAGCAAGTTAGATACTCAAAACTATGCCTTACTATCTTTGTATGTCACTAGTGAAGCTTTTGGCATGTAGAGTTACTACTGAATAAATAGTGATGTATTTCTAGGAACAAAGAAGCAAATAAATATAAGTTTCCTGCAGGCTCTACTTAAAACAAAACAAAAACAGCTTGTTTTTAGTCGCTAAGTCATGTCTGACTCTTTTGTGATCCCATGGACTATAGCCCACCAGGCTCCTCTGTTCATGGGATTTCTCAGGCAAGAATATTGTAATAGGCTGCCATTTCTTTCTTTAAGGAATCTTCCAGAGCTAGGGATCAAACCAATGTCTGTTGTATCTCCTGTAGTGGCAGGCAGATTCTTTATTTCTGAGCTTCTGAAGAAGCCCCTAAAACTAGTTATCCACCGTTAACTGGATAAAAACTCTACACTGCCATCATTATAGAGGGTTTGTAGGATTTCTTTCCCTAAAAATTTTGAATGAGACAACTTAAGTTTTTGCACTAAAAGTTAAGCTTTCAAATGAGGAAAAAAAAAAA
>SJYC01123218.1:0-13163 GCA_006408675.1 Madoqua kirkii
TAATAAAAGCTGATAAATACAATAAATCCAAATTTGATAAGTAAAGGGATTCCCTGGTGGCTCAGATGGTAAAGAGTCTGCTTGCAGTGAGGGAGACCTGAGTTCAATCCCTGGGTTGGGAAGATCCCCTGGAGAAAGGAATGGCAACCTACTACAGTATTCTTGCCTGGAGAATAAGTAAATAAAACACCTAGCAATCTAAAAGTAGAGGGAAAGACCCTTTCCAAACTGTGTTCTAATCAGAAATATAAAACAGATTTTGTAATTAGAGGAAATTAGAGGTAAAACATTAGAAACATTCTCTCAAAGCTAAGTATAAGCAGTGATTTCTACTGTATAACATGCTACTTCATTGTAGCCACTGTGGGGAGAGAAAATGATGAGGTAAAAGTATTGGTAAGAAAATATTTCACTGCTGAAGGAGTTTTTCTTAATATCTATTCCACATTTCCCCCAAAGGCAAAATATGAAAATATGAATATTAATATCAACTTTATACTGTTTTTAAATATACTTGACATTTTTCCCTATAAAGCATTTTGTAAAGTATCTTACATAGAAGAAATACTTGATTCCTATCATCATCATCATCACCATTTATTCCCTGAGGTTGCAAGTTTAAAGACCCAACCAAAACCATGGTAATTTCTAATATATTTAAGAGAGTTAATCTGCATTGAGTTAAAGGTGGAGATTAAACCTACCCAACTTTAATAGGTATAAATTCACAAGGACATGGAGAATAGGAGAGGAGACAGTGTCAAAATTTTGGAAGCTGGAAATTACTTGAATAAGTCAGACAATTAAGCAGAACAGGAAATTCCCCAGTGATGTGGGAATCGTTGGGCTAGGAACTTCCAGAAGAGGGTATGTATGGAGTACAGGATTGAGGTAAAGAAACTTGGTTAAAAGAAGTTAAGAAGCCAGATTTATAAATTCTCTGCCTCATACCCCAGCTCCTTCACCTCTCTCCACTCCTCACCACAAGATGTTGGAGATTTTTTACTTGTGAGAATAATTGACTTGAGAGACACCACCAGGTACCTTTGAGGTTGGGGGTGCTGTGCTGCAAATGGGGATTAACCTGATGTGTCCATTCCACATAGAAAGACCATAAACCCGCTCACCTTCTTCAGCTGGAATGCAGGGCTTTACCTTTTAGGCAGTTTAGAAGAATTTCCTCTGGGAAATCCAGAAGAAATTTTGCAAAATACAGCTAAGGTTTTCTAAAATTAACCAGTTCGGTCAGATCACTTTGTTCAGCTGCATTCATGTCCTCAGAGCTTCCAATCTAATTTTGTACCAGTGCACATAAATACAAGCGGGTAAACAAGGACTACCAACATCCAAGGAAAGTTTCTAACCTGAAAGAGAGAAAAAGGCAGAAAAAATAACCAGGGAAGAAGAGACCTGGAGGAAACAGAAAATACAAGGAGAAGAAAGCTATACCAACAAGACCAGAATCCCCAAAATGAATGAAGTACGAGTTACCATGAAAAGGAACATTCAGAAATTAAAATAAGCTCTTGGAAATTTAAAACATCATAGAGCTAAAATAACTCAATAGAAGGGCTGGAAAATAATGATAAAGGGGGAAAAATAAAGGAAATGAGATGATTCTATAAGCTTCCAGACAGAGGAAAAACAAATGTTACAAAGGGCAAAGAAATCAAATGACTTCAGAATTCTGAATCCTAAAAGATAACGAAATGAAGCAATATCCTCCCTGAGGAAAAATTAACTTTATTCAAAAGTTTCCATGCTCAGACACGTTATCAGCCCGGGGAAGGATATTCTTAAGACATTTTGATACACATAAGATCTCAATCTCTCCCTCCTTAACAAGCTGCTAAAAGAGGTGCCCAGCAAAATAAGGATATAACTGGAGGACAAGGAAGACATGAAATGAACGGGAGCTTCCACTCTAGAAACAAAGGGCATGAAGGGATAGGAATGAGTACTCGTTTTTTATGATTTGTATAGTGTTGGTCCAGAGAGGGTTTTAAACATTTTAATTGGTTGTGAGAATCTAAAATCGGGAGTTTCACATAAAAATATGCCTTCCAGTTTCTGCTGAAAATTCAGGCTGGCAACGCTGTCTATGGGGGCGGAAGTGAGCCGAAAGTGAGGAACCACGCCCACTGTGCCTGGGCGGGACCTCTTGCGCAGTTCTCTCCTCTGCACAGCCCCTCCCGTTCTTGCTGTTTATTTGACAGTGAAACAAAGTGTCATTTACCATTTATCATTGAACTTACTTGTGCTCTTACTTTCTTACAGTGGAGTTCAGCGAAATATTTCTCTCCCAAAATTGAAATACAAAAGTAAGAGGGCAATATATTTTTTAAAGAAAAATAGAATAGAAGAACACATATTTCTTATTCTGATTGAAGAGGATGAGATGTGTATAAGAGACAGGTCTGTAAGTAATAGATAATCCTTGATTCAACATTTCTTATAAACAAAACTGAAATATTTCCAACTCATTTTATGAGACTAACCAAAATCAGTCAAGGATACAGCACAAACTAAAAGCATTCCTTAAATTTCAAGTACAAATATCCTAAATTCAAGCAAATTAAAATCATTACATATTTGAACAAGTTGTTTTAACAGAAGCCCAAGATGGCTCAGCATTCTGAAATTTGCTACTGTAATTGACTGTATTTTCAATGTTAAATTACATTTTTACATTGTACATTATCAATACCCAATTTGATTATATGGATAGGTTAATAAAAGCTGATAAATACAATAAATCCAAATTTGATAAGTAAAGGGATTCCCTGGTGGCTCAGATGGTAAAGAGTCTGCTTGCAGTGAGGGAGACCTGAGTTCAATCCCTGGGTTGGGAAGATCCCCTGGAGAAAGGAATGGCAACCTACTACAGTATTCTTGCCTGGAGAATAAGTAAATAAAACACCTAGCAATCTAAAAGTAGAGGGAAAGACCCTTTCCAAACTGTGTTCTAATCAGAAATATAAAACAGATTTTGTAATTAGAGGAAATTAGAGGTAAAACATTAGAAACATTCTCTCAAAGCTAAGTATAAGCAGTGATTTCTACTGTATAACATGCTACTTCATTGTAGCCACTGTGGGGAGAGAAAATGATGAGGTAAAAGTATTGGTAAGAAAATATTTCACTGCTGAAGGAGTTTTTCTTAATATCTATTCCACATTTCCCCCAAAGGCAAAATATGAAAATATGAATATTAATATCAACTTTATACTGTTTTTAAATATACTTGACATTTTTCCCTATAAAGCATTTTGTAAAGTATCTTACATAGAAGAAATACTTGATTCCTATCATCATCATCATCACCATTTATTCCCTGAGGTTGCAAGTTTAAAGACCCAACCAAAACCATGGTAATTTCTAATATATTTAAGAGAGTTAATCTGCATTGAGTTAAAGGTGGAGATTAAACCTACCCAACTTTAATAGGTATAAATTCACAAGGACATGGAGAATAGGAGAGGAGACAGTGTCAAAATTTTGGAAGCTGGAAATTACTTGAATAAGTCAGACAATTAAGCAGAACAGGAAATTCCCCAGTGATGTGGGAATCGTTGGGCTAGGAACTTCCAGAAGAGGGTATGTATGGAGTACAGGATTGAGGTAAAGAAACTTGGTTAAAAGAAGTTAAGAAGCCAGATTTATAAATTCTCTGCCTCATACCCCAGCTCCTTCACCTCTCTCCACTCCTCACCACAAGATGTTGGAGATTTTTTACTTGTGAGAATAATTGACTTGAGAGACACCACCAGGTACCTTTGAGGTTGGGGGTGCTGTGCTGCAAATGGGGATTAACCTGATGTGTCCATTCCACATAGAAAGACCATAAACCCGCTCACCTTCTTCAGCTGGAATGCAGGGCTTACCTTTTAGGCAGTTTAGAAGAATTTCCTCTGGGAAATCCAGAAGAAATTTTGCAAAATACAGCTAAGGTTTTCTAAAATTAACCAGTTCGGTCAGATCACTTTGTTCAGCTGCATTCATGTCCTCAGAGCTTCCAATCTAATTTTGTACCAGTGCACATAAATACAAGCGGGTAAACAAGGACTACCAACATCCAAGGAAAGTTTCTAACCTGAAAGAGAGAAAAAGGCAGAAAAAATAACCAGGGAAGAAGAGACCTGGAGGAAACAGAAAATACAAGGAGAAGAAAGCTATACCAACAAGACCAGAATCCCCAAAATGAATGAAGTACGAGTTACCATGAAAAGGAACATTCAGAAATTAAAACAAGCTCTTGGAAATTTAAAACATCATAGAGCTAAAATAACTCAATAGAAGGGCTGGAAAATAATGATAAAGGGGGAAAAATAAAGGAAATGAGATGATTCTATAAGCTTCCAGACAGAGGAAAAACAAATGTTACAAAGGGCAAAGAAATCAAATGACTTCAGAATTCTGAATCCTAAAAGATAACGAAATGAAGCAATATCCTCCCTGAGGAAAAATTAACTTTATTCAAAAGTTTCCATGCTCAGACACGTTATCAGCCCGGGGAAGGATATTCTTAAGACATTTTGATACACATAAGATCTCAATCTCTCCCTCCTTAACAAGCTGCTAAAAGAGGTGCCCAGCAAAATAAGGATATAACTGGAGGACAAGGAAGACATGAAATGAACGGGAGCTTCCACTCTAGAAACAAAGGGCATGAAGGGATAGGAATGAGTACTCGTTTTTTATGATTTGTATAGTGTTGGTCCAGAGAGGGTTTTAAACATTTTAATTGGTTGTGAGAATCTAAAATCGGGAGTTTCACATAAAAATACGCCTTCAAGTTTCTGCTGAAAATTCAGGCTGGCAACGCTGTCTATGGGGGCGGAAGTGAGCCGAAAGTGAGGAACCACGCCCACTGTGCCTGGGCGGGACCTCTTGCGCAGTTCTCTCCTCTGCACAGCCCCTCCCGTTCTTGCTGTTTATTTGACAGTGAAACAAAGTGTCATTTACCATTTATCATTGAACTTACTTGTGCTCTTACTTTCTTACAGTGGAGTTCAGCGAAATATTTCTCTCCCAAAATTGAAATACAAAAGTAAGAGGGCAATATATTTTTTAAAGAAAAATAGAATAGAAGAACACATATTTCTTATTCTGATTGAAGAGGATGCTGCTTGTTCGGTGTGCAAACCAAATGTGGCTGTGTTAGGAAACTGCAGAGTAAGTCATTATTATGAAACAATTATTTTGGACAGAATTATGGTACATATTTGAAACTATGAGTAAAAAACCTTAATGCCCAAGATAGCAAAGATTTATTATTTAAAACATTCTTTTTCTGTGTGAAAAAAATAGTACTACTGTGGAATAGAGTTGTCTTCAGTAAAATTATTTTCCATGTATTCAAAGCCTCTGGCAGATGAGTATGTCTATTGAATGAAACAGTGATAGTGAATTGAGACCACAAATAAGTTCTAATTAATTCTTACAGAATTAGTACTCATCAGCATGTTGAAGAGGTAGCCAAGAATTTCCCGAACAATTCCATGAAAAAGTCAAATTGTTTGTGGCATGTTTCTACTGCAGGTTTTGAGAATGTAGATATAAATAATTCCACCTAGACAACAGTATTTATTATGACAGATTATTACATGATCAAAAAATTTTGAACATGGTACCCATGACAAGCACAGCATTAGGACTAATTTAACCTTTGTTTAACAAAGCATCTTATGAATTTTAGTATAGACTGGTCAAAATTGTTAAGAGTGCCTGCGGATGGTTCAGCTAAGGAATGGTTCTTCAAACATTGGATCTCTTATAGGACATAAATTTGAGGAAAAAACATTTTGCAGTGCTGAATGAACATAAATGCATTGTATCATTCAACAGGATAGAATTGTGTTCACAAGTTCAAAGTGAAACTTCACCCATATCATATAGAATCCTATCAACTGCACAAAATCGAAAATTCCAACTCAAATTGGCTTAGAATATGAAAATTAATATTTTTATATGCAGAAAGTTCAGACCAAAGGAAGGTTTAAGGTGGATGGATTCAGTATCTTTGATGTGTCATTAAAGACCATATGCTTCCTTCATGTCAGTTTTACATCCAGGCTGATGAGATGCTGGACACATTTTTCAAAAACTTTATTATCCAGAGGAAGATGTGAAATCTTTCCTAAAACCATTCACTGGTAAAAGGAATTATATTAATACCAGTAAGCCTGCCCTGGAAACTGGAAGTTGAGTCACTTTCCTTGAAATATATGAACAGTTAGAAGAGGTTGATTTTTCTAGGGGAAAAAAAAAATCAGGATTCTATTGGGATTAAAGAAAAGGGATAGAAATATTTGGTAAGAACAAATACTATCATCTTAGTTGTGTTCTCCTGGCTTGAACTGAAGACAGTTCTGTCCTGACTGATGAACTGCAAGTACAATGTGGTGGCTGGCTCTGTTAAACTGAGGTTAGGTGGTTTTCTTATGAAGTGGTACTGATCATTTTATGGAAATTTTAAAGCAGTGAAAATCAGCTAACCGGTGAAGACTACATCAAACATTTTCTGATGAACATTTTAACCTACTGAAATTCCTTTGACTGTTCTCAGCAAGGTCTTCAAAAGAATTTATATCATTACAGCAATGTAAAAGAGCAATAATTTGCTCTTTTCTAGGGAAATTATAACTTTGGGAACTTCATTAGGTAGGGCCCAATTGGTCTGCTTTCCTAAGCAGAGATTGGTTTTCAAAAGGAAGTAGTGGCTTGAGTTGCCGTCTAAAAATTTGGAGGTTAGAAAACAATTTTCAAAAATAAAACTCTTTAATTTCAAACTTTATGAAAATAAACTATTATTTTAGTTTGAAAATGTGAATGAAAAGTACTAATGAGTGTTACTGAATTATAGCACCACATAGTACTAAGTAGAATAATATTAGAAACCAAAATTCTAAAAATATCCTAGGAATTGATTCCCTAAATATAAATTATATTGCAAGATTTTATCCATGTTCATGAGTAACTACATTTGTGTACCGTTCTTTTCAACCAAGAAATTGCTTAAAAATAAGAACTACTCCAAAAGATCAAAACTAAAATGATACTTGATTTTTATATTATTGTGCCACAGAAATAGGGCTTTCCAGGTGGCACAGTGGTAAATAATCCACCTGCCAATGCAGGAGACTCAGGAAACAAGAGATCAATCCCTGGGTTGGGAAGATCCTTGCAGATGGCAACCCACTTCAGTATGCTTGCCTAGAAAATTCCATGGACAGAGGAGCCTGGTGGTCTATAGTCCATGGGGTCTCAAAGAGTCCAATGTGACTAAGTAACTAAGCATGCATGCACCACAGAAATATGTGAGGTTTCAGATTGGAAATCAAAATAGTAACACATTTAAGAAAAGTTTTAAGAGTTTAATATTTCTATAATTAAAATTTTAATATTTGGGTATTACTCAGGTTTTATTTTGCTGATTGCTTACACTGAGAAATTTCTCTAGTAGTTTTTTTTTTTTTTTAGCACATGTTCTGCTTTTTGTGTTTCAGTTACTACTTGTAGACATTTAATTTGCTATCTGTTTTGGGTCTGAATGAAGACTTTTAAAAGTATATGCTGAATATTTTATTTAGGACTGGGTAAATGTTCTGCCTTGACCCTATGAAGATTTCTTTCTTAATCTCAGGGTGGTAGTGAGACTGTCTCTTTAGTGATTTAGTTATATTTTCTGATGATGCTACCTTCATTTAATTATAGATCTTATCGGGTATCATGGAGACTTTGATGTGGTAGTTTTGTCTGGCCATGAGTCCCCAGGTACTTCAGTTCAGCTCAGTTCAGTCACTCAGTTGTGTCCGACTCTTTGCGACCCCATGAATCACTGCACGCCAGGCCTCCCTGTCCATCACCAACTCCCGGAGTTCACTCAAACTCATGTCCATCGAGTTGGTGATGCCATCCAGCCATCTCGTCCTCTGCCATCCCCTTCTCCTCCTGCCCCCAATACCTCCCAGCATCAGAGTCTTTTCCAATGAATCAACTATTCGCATGAGGTGGCCAAAGTACTGGAGTTTCAGCTTCAGCATCAGTCCTTCCAAAGAACACCCAGGACTGATCTCTTTTAGAATGAACTGGTTGTATCTCCTTGCAGTCCAAGGGACTCTCAGGAGTCTTCTCCAACACCACAGTTCAAAAGCATCAATTCTTCAGCGCTCAGCCTTCTTCCCAGTCCAACTCTCACATCCATACATGACACTGTAAAAACCATAGCCTTGACTGGACGGACCTTTGTTGGCAAAGTAATATCTCTGCTTTTGAATATGCTGTGTAGGTTGGTCATAACTTTACTTCCAAGGAATAATTTCATGCCTGCAGTCACCATCTGCAGTGATTTTGGAGCCCTCAAAAATAAAGTCTGACATTGTTTCCACTGTCTCCCCATCTCTTTGCCATGAAGTGGTGGGACCAGATGCCATGATCTTAGTTTTCTGAATGTTGAGCTTTAAACATTATTCTGGGTGTGCCTGTGAAGATGTTTCTTGGTGAAATTTACATTGGATTGCTAGACTGAGTAAAACTAATTGTTCTCCCTAAAGTGGGTGTGCCTCATTCAGTCTATTGAAGACCTTTAATAGAACAGAAAGGCTGAGTAAGAGGGTATTTCTCCTACCTAACTGCCTTGAGCAGGGACTTTGAGTTTTTTCCCTGCCTTCAAGCCTGAATCGAAACATCAGTTCTTCCTAGATCTTGATCCTGCTGGCTTTCAGACTGGACTATACCTTTGGTTTTCCTGGTTCTCAGACCTTCATACTTGGACATAAACTGAGCTTATTGACTTCCTTGCCTCTCCAGCTTGCCAAATGCAGATTTAGAGCCTTGTAACCTCTATGACTGCATGAGCCAATTCCGTAAGGATATCTATCTGTTAAAACATATATTTTGAGAGAGAAAGAAATTTATTAGGAGGTCTTGACTGATGCAGTTAAGGAGGCTGACAGTGAGAGAGAGCCAGTGTCATAGTCCAGCCTGAAAGCCAGCAGGTTCAAGACCCAGGAAAAGCCAGTGTTTCAGTTTGAAGATAGACAGGTCTATCAGTTCTGTTTCTCTAGAGAACCCTGGCTGATACATTGGAAGTTATTTTTTTCTTCTTGTCCTCTTGCTTCCAGCCAAAATTACCTTAGGTAAGGATTGATTTTGTGCTTCTTCTCTTGACTTTTGCTAGATCCAACATCTGTATAGTCTATCAGAGTATTACTTTTCAAAGTTGGGGATCTTGTTAAGATGCAGTTGTGATATTGTAAATCTGAAGTAAGGCATTCGTTTCTGCATCTCTAGGAAGCTTTCAGCTGATACCAATGCTGCTGACCCCAGGCTGCTGCTGCTGCTGCTGCTGCTGCTGCTGCTGCGTCACTTCAGTTGTATCCGACTCTGTGTGACCCCATAGATGGCAGTCCACCAGAGTCCCCCGTCCCTGGGATTCTCCAGGCAAGAACGCTGGAGTGGGTTGCCATTTCCTTCTCCAGTGCATGAAAGTGAAAAGTGAAAGGGAAGTTGCTCAGTCACGTCCTACTCTTGGAACCCCATAGACCACAGCCTACCCGGCTCCTCTGTCCATGGGATTTTCCAGGCAAGAGTACTGGAGTGGGATGCCACCCATTGTTTGAATAATAAGGTGTTTGAGGATTGTACTTTTACAAACATTTGATACCCCTAAACTTTGGCTATATATTAAGGCTCACTTTATTTGTAGCCTTTGTCTACAGATTTGCATCTTGGCATTTCAACACAGAAGTACCTTAAATGAGACCATGTCTTTCAGAACCATCTGTTGCCACCTAATGACAGCTTAGAAAAACAGTGAGGGTGAAATCTTGTTAGAAAATCATACCATACATATAGAATAACTGTATCTGTATAGCAAGATAAATATCTTTAGAGGAAATTATCAAAACTGATTTTCCACAAAGTTTCCAGAAACATTGTGACTTCTCCAATAGAATTAAGTTAGATCTTCGAAATTTTTCTTTTGTGTCTCTCACTTTGCATTCATCATTCCCCATCTGTGGAGTAATGAAATAAACAGAGGCTTTAGAGTTATACATAGCTTAGGAAATAACTTCTTTGTATTTCAATTTATTATCTGTCAAGTGAAACATACTCTTTACTACCACATAACTCCTATTTTATTTGGAACCCTTACTAAAAATTTAAGGGCTATGTAGCAGAAGCCATAGATTGTAGAAAACTTTGGATGTTTTCATTTATTCATTTGGTATTGCCAAATTCAAGGAAACAAGAGAGTGTCTAAGTCCAAGTCTGACTTGGAGAAACAGTCTTAAGGCTGATTTTTTCAACTACAGATAAATTCTTTAATTCTTTTATTATTTCACCCCCCTCAAACAATATTCAGCTGTAACCTTCTATCTATTTCCATATGAAGGGAACATAAGAGGAAGAAGTAAGGTTCTTACCGAGATTTTTTTACCAGAGATTTTTGCTATTTATGATTTGTTCTAAAACTCCTATTCTCTCTTAATCTGATTGAAATTATAACATTTCATAATCTTCATTATTTGCCTATAAACGCTGAAGAAATCTGGCTTATCATGGTACCCTGAATCAAACCATAAAATCTATTTCAATATTACTCCTTTGCATAATTAATATTATTTAACTCAGTGGTGATCTTTCTTGAAGTTTAATAATATAAAGAAAGATTTTAATTCTTGAGGAAAAGAAATTAAGGAAATAGACACATTTTTACAATGGTATAGTATGTTCTCCCTCTGCTACCAGATTTTAAGAATGTGTGAGTGTATAAAAAATTGTGCTATGACGATGCACTACTGCCTTTGCCTGGGTCTTCTGAAGTCGAACTGGAGGCAAGAATTAGGTTGGCAATAATTTGGGGGGAAAGTACAAGCCTTAGGCATTGAGAGTGAGGAAAAATGAAAATGAAGCAAGGAATATAATGTGATACATACAGCAAGTCACTAGGCAGACTTGTTTACTTGAGCAAGTACAGTACTTCCAAGGAACGACTACAAAAGAAATTGAACTTGGAATAGGAGAGAGAAAAAAGAGGTGAATAACTAATTCACCTGGTTAGTTCCTTCCTGTTTCCCATTTCCTAGTGGTCGCTATTAGTTCCCTGGGGACTAAGGTTCCTGGATTGCATCATCTGGCCTTTCAGCAGCCACTCAGATAATGAGGCTCTGTAATCTACAGTGGTGTTTAATCCAAGTTTGAAAATATGTAGCAGGATTACCTGGTACAGGTGGGACACTGACCAAGACAGAGAAAGAAAGAGGCAGTTGCTAGAAACCTACTGAGAACTCCACCTTAGGATATCCAGGTATTACAGGCTGTTTCACACAGTAATGTGTATAGCAGTTTAGTAACTTATCCAGAGTTTTAGTTAAAATCAGGCTTTTTAATAATCATAATGTCATTTGTTTATCCATCTGTTGAGAAATATTTCTATTGCCAAAATGCTTTGATAGTGTTATCTATAAGATTTCTGGGATAATTTTACATAAATTGTGTGTCTGCAGACAAGCATGAAAATGCTCTTTTGGTTAGCACTATATGGCAAATGAAAACAATTTTAAATACTTAAAGAATGCTGAAAGTTCTTTTGGAAATGGAGCTAGTTATAAATACTTTGTAAAAGTTTTGCACCTCAGTGCACGGAGTGAGGAATGCAGATGTTGACTTTGAGGTTTCCTTTGATGACTAAATGACCAAACTGAGTGACAGAAAGGACCAAGTTGATAATGCATTTAATCTATTTTAAGCCTATGTCATTTTAATATCTCTAAGACCTCTGAGTATAATTTTTGTATACTCCATGAGTTCTTAATGAGCTGGTCTCACAATTTTACAAGCACATTTGTTTGTGATTTCAATAGAAAGCTAAGATTTCAGTGTTAGATTTTTATTGTGCTTCTGTAATATTTCAGATCACTTCATGGGAAATAGATGGGGAAACAGTGGAAACAGTGTCAGACTTTATTTTTCTGGGCTCCAAAATCACTGCAGATGGTGACTGCAGCCATGAAATTAGAAGACACTTATTCCTTGGGAGAAAAGTTATGACTAACCTAGATCGTATATTGAAAAGCAGAGACATTACTTTTACGACTAAGGTCCATGTAGTCAAGGCTATGGTTTTTCCTGTGGTCATGTATGGATGTGAGAGTTGGACTGTGAAGAAGACTGAGCGCCAAAGAGTTGATGCTTTTGAACTGTGGTGTTGGAGAAGACTCCTGAGAGTCCCTTGGACTGCAAGGAGATCCAACCAGTCCATTCTGAAGGATATCAGCCCTGAGTGTTCTTTGGAAAGACTGATGCTGAAGCTGAAACTCCAATACTTTGGCCACCTGATGCGAAGAGTTGACTCATTGGAAAAAACTCTGATGCTGGGAGGGATTGGGGGCAGGAAGAGAAGGGGATGACCGAGGATGAGATGGCTGGATGGCATCACTGACTTGATGGACATGAGTTTGAGTGAACTCCAGGAGTTGGTGATGGACAGGGAGGCTTGGTGTGCTGCGATTCATGGGGTCACAAAGAGTCGAACACAACTGAGCAACTAAACTGAATATTTCAGACTGAATACAGTCCACAAGAGGTCTCTGAGATTAAACAAAAATAAATGGTGTAATGCAGTGAGATAGACAACAAGCATCTATTACCTGATTAGCATGGAGCGCTGTTTTTAAGAACAAATCAGAACTTATGAGAAAAGCTCTGAAGTAGAGACATGAACTTCTATAAAGTATATGAAATTAGACATGCTGATGATTCTGCCACATATTCTAGCTGGGTGGATATTTCTGCAAACTTTGAAATTTGCTCAAAAAATGCACTTGAGAAAAACTCTACTATTTGAATTTAGTGTTCATATAGCGTAGAAAAAAATAAATGATCTTTATTCTACCAAGATATTTTAAAAATTAATCACATGATACTTTACTTCTTCCAGAATGGCAGACTTGGTTGTCCAGGAAATTCTTGCAACAGAACAATACATTTTAAGGAAGAGGAAAACCTGAAATGTGAAGGAACTAATGAGAAATGAAATGGAAAATATATGTAAATGTAAACAAATACTGTGTATATATTTAGAGAGAGAAGAGAATGAAAATATAGAATAGCAACAGCTTGTAGGTAGGGGATGATTATATTTATAGTGGTTTATG
>SJYC01123222.1:0-28404 GCA_006408675.1 Madoqua kirkii
TCTGAATATCTATCACCTTAATAGATTATGAGCAAGCTCTTGAAAGTAAGACATGTTTTCTTCTTTATCTCTGTGGAACCAGACCTTGTTTGTAACCCCAAGTAGGTTCTCATTAAGAGTGTTATGAATAAATAGACAGTGAATCATTACTACTGCCATTTCATCTCATGGATAAAAATGATCAGAAGTGCACATTTCTGTGGATTTTAAATTTTGTCACAACTCTCTAACTCCTGGGCAATGTGTTAAAATGTTCTGTTCTTATACAGCAGTAGTGGAAAAGGCAATGTCGTTAAACACAATACTGCAGTGTGACTATGTATGGTGTTGGAATGAGCAAGGAATACAGAGGAGCGTTTGGTCAGAAAAGTTTGTCGTCTTGGTATTGATCAGTAAAACATGTGAAACACAGAGGATGCCTTAGAGATGAGGAGGAAATAGAAAAAGGATAGGGATAATGAGTCATTGTGATAAAAAATAAATATTGGAATTTAGGTCCTAAGAAAACTAGGACCCAAGGAAAGTTAGGAAGAGATGAAAGAATGAATTGGCGTTTAACATTTCCCGATGGGATGTGATTAATGTATTCATTTATGAATAACTATTTAGTTAAGTACCTAATAGGTACTAGATGCTGTGCTAATGGATGATGATGCTGTTATTAACCCTAGAATAACTGCCCCTGTCCTTAAGCAGCTTGCTCTGGACGGTGTTCTGGATAATAACTAGGTTCAAAGTAAGGGCCTGGGTGTGAGGCTACAGTAGAGTGGAGCTGAAGAAGTGAACAAATTTGAGCTCGATGTTGCATGAATCATCTCATGCATAGAGCAATAACAGAATTAAGAGGAGGAGGTGCTCAAAATACAGGGTTATGTCCAGGACAGTGTTAAACGAGAAGACTACCCGTCTTGTCCCAACCTGACCCTCAGTGTAAATAGAGTATAGCAGGCTGAGGGACGATTTCAGCAGAAAATGCAGAGTAAGTAATATTCATTTAAGCCAGCAAAGGGCACGAAACATTCAGTGATGTGAATAAAGATGGCAGAAAAGGAAATCTTAGGAAAGTAAAAGGCAGCAGAAGAGAAAAACAATGTGTTCTATCTTCCATAAAGTAAGAGGTGCTGGATTTCAACTATCACATATTTTCAGTATTGACCTATAGGACTGCATCTAGTTGACTCAATGTTTTTTGTTTTTTTAGTTACTGCTGAATTGAATTCTCTGTTAGAAAGAGTTTCTTTCTTTAAAAAGAAAATGTGCTGTGCGTTTCTATCAAAATGCCTGTCCAATATATTCTTAGCATTTCACAAATGTGAATAGAATTAAAACAACTGTACAATTTTGTGTACTGGGTGATATTTGGAACGCATGATGAGGCATGACTATTTTAGATATAACAAAATTTGCCTTGGACCTTTTGAATATTTTACCTAGTCCTTGTCCTTTTCAAAATGACTACCCATTTTTAGTTACAAAAGTTTGCTAGGGTTAAGCTATATTTTTATATATCCAACCCATTCTTGTTAGGGTTATATTCTAAAGTTCAAGGCACTACAGTAGCCAGTTAAAATTATAATACCGTGAAATTTTTTCCCAGATTTATGCCATCTCCCCAAACACTTTTGGAAAAATAAGAAGTGCAATGTGGGTAGTATTTCCTTTTCTAGACTTTTTTTGTTTTAAAATATAGCTAGGGGGGACAAGTGTATAGGAAAAGCATCTGCTAATTATTTTAATTTAAACAGAATTGCATTTCAGTTTAATTGATATAATTTTTTAAAGTCATTTTATTAACTATAGCTGCAGTGAACCTTTGCCTTAGAGTGGCAGCTTAGTACAGTGATTAGGAGAACATGTCAGGAGACACACTTGTGTGGGTTATAATTTCAGCTTCATTTCTTGCCAAGTGTAAGAAACATCCCTATATATGGTTTTCTTCTGTACTAAATCATGGTAGTATTACCAACTGCATAGATATTGTGAGGTTTAAATAAATTACTTTTAAAAGAACATTTATAAGAACACTTGGAACCTAGCAAGAGCTATAACAGGGTTACTGTATATTATATATACACACACACACACACATATTTGTGTATGTGAGCTATTAACATAGAAAATGCTTTTAAGGTTTATGATTTAAGAACTCAGTTCTTTTCAAAAAACATGTAATAATATATAAATCAGAGAAAGTGAGTATAAACATAAGGAAGGAAAGAAACCAACTTTTGAGTGCCTAACGTGTGAAGCATATATATTATGTTACATAGTTTAACTTTCAGAGTAGTATTCTGAAATATGATTATCTCATTTATCAAATTAGAAAACTGAGGGTAAAAATTTACTGTTTCAAGGTCTCATGCTAGTCACTGGCCTAGATAGAATTCAAATCATGATCTGAAAAATGCCAAAATGTATCTATTCTTTTCACCATTCCACCTGAACAAACCTTGGCTGTATAAAATGTAATATTTTAAAATTGGTGTTTATTAAACATCAATTAGGTAAAATATCACAGGGGTTCTTGTTCAGCTTCTATTTCATTCTAGTACTTTTATAATAATGGAGATATTAACAAGGAGGAAATATTTCTTTCCTGTTCTCTAGTTAACCTTGAAACAGAATCGCATTCTGTTTTTTCACTTCCATTTCCCCCTACACATTTCCCCCTACACCTATAGTTTCAACCATGTCAGGGACAGAGAGATAGAGTGGAAAACCCTTGCATTCCGTTTCAGGGGCACTTACAGGGTGACGCAGAAATATGAATTCAGAAATCACCAGTTGCTGGATGGATAGGATAGATTTAAGGAATCTCATCTCAACACGAGGCAGAGTCTTTCACCACCCTCTGAATCTGACATGGTGATGTGACTGGTTGTGGTCAATATTAGCAAACATACTATGTCAACTCACTGAACTGTGAGAAATAATACGTGTTTGTTGTTTTAGTCAATAAGTTTTGGGATGGTGTGTCATGCAGCAAAGGCTTTCGGATAGGGCTAGGCACTTTGCTTGTCGCTTTGAGGGGTTTAGAGACAAGTACTTGTCACTGCCTTTTCACTGCCCTTATGGATGTCATAGTTGAAGGAGGAAGTCAAGATAAAAATGTCATAAAATTTGTCACAAGAACAAATGGTTAAATAATACCATATTCTAGTACTAGAAAAGATAATCACAGTAAAACAAGCTCAAATTCACCTTGTATTAGGAATCTATAGAAAACTCTTTTCCCTAGGGATCTCAAAGTCAATGTAAGAAAAAAGGAGACTATTTTCAAAGAATTTTGGAACTAAATTTTTAAGGCACACGCACTCAGTCTAATTCTCACACTTTGTAGATGGGAAATGGAGAGTCATGTCAGTGCAGGAGCCTCATCCAGCCAAGAGCTTACATTTCTGTATATGGGTGCCATTAGATGACTGCCTTTGGATGACGGAAGAAATCTTTCTCCTCTTGCTTACACCCGAGTCCTTTTTGGGAACCCCCACACTCCACCCATCTGCCCGGGCCCTGGACCATGGTATTCCCTACGGTAGGTGGAGGAGCCAGCACCCCCATCCTAATGCGCTGACAAGTTCAGAAGCAGAGAGCAATGCCCTTAGACTGCTCTTCAAGTCATTTGCTTAGGAACGCGTAGAGATGGCCTCCTTGGACAAACTTTAGATCCTTTCAGCAGCAGGCAGGAACCGCGCCAAGAGTGTGCGTATGCAGCAGCTTGTTAGGGGTGCCCTGGCTTTGGAAGATGGAGATTCAGATTGGTACTCCAAAATTCCGCGCCAGAAGCTTAGCGCCACCCCCACCCCCCGCCAAGATCCCGCGAGATTCCGCGAGATCGGGTTTCCGCAGCTGGGCCTCTCTGGCTTGTTTCCACCATTCTGTTAGCCAGTTCTGAAGGTCCGTTCCTCTCAGCCCATCCTTTCCAAAAGAAAAAAAACAAAAGTTTCCTAGTAATTCAGTACTTTATTCACTTATTTGGTTATCCTCTTCAGATTCCTTACTGTGGATTGTAAATTTTTACGTGGTCTGGGTACAGCTCTCCTCAGCAGCCTTCTTCTTGGCCCCTCCTCCCTGTCGGGCGCCTCAGCGCCTGGCCTGTGCTTACTGGGTCCTGTGCTTACTGGGTCCTGTGCTGGGGCGGCAGCCCTTTTCTCTCCTTGACCAGCTCCCAGAAGCCCATGGACCGTGAAGCTCATGCCTAAGACCTAGGGCTCCACACGTGCACTGGCTGCCTTCAAGGAACTGTGCATAATTTTTGATATGTATATATGTGTTTTTTTCCCCAAAGAAGTCCCCAAGAATTGGTGAGGAAAGTACGTGACTCTGCTTTTCCTGCTCCCCACTTGGTGTCTCAGCCTACTAGAGGTAGGAATCCTCAGGGTGGTTGGGGTAAATGGGAATTAGAGGAAGGAGTATGTGAAATTTTTAATGGTTCTGCTGCATCGTCAGTGCTTTTCCCTTCTTATTCCATGCTATAATTCTACAGCTTTTGATTTTATTGTTTTGTAATGTTTTCAAGTTTAAATGAAATCATTTCATAGCAGTATAGTTTAAAAAACAAAAACATATTTAATGGAAAAAATGAACGCATCATGTTTGTTAGTCAATGTTAATGTTGTAGGTTTGACTTAAAATGTTTGTGGACATTTACCATCCACCAGGGGTGGCTCAGACAGTAAAGCGTCTGCCTACAATGCGGGAGACCAGGGTCTGATTCCTGGATTGGGAAGATCCTCTGGAGAAGGAAATGGCGACCCACTCCAGTATTCTTGCCTGGAAAATCCCACGGATGGAAGAGCCTGGTAGGCTACAGTCCATGGGGTCGCAAAGAGTCGGACACAACTGAGCAATTTCACCTTCACCTTCAGGGGCATTGTAGTGATCATGTTGACTCTCAAAACCAGAGAACATGTCTGCTTAAGAAGCCTCCCCATCTTAAAACTTAATAGTTATTTCAAGACTGTGATCAAAGACAATGATTTAATACATATAGCTACAAAGTTCAGTTTGCTTATCAACTCCAGAAATATGACTTTTCCTTTCAGTTATATAATTGTTTTTCATCAGTATTAATTTTGCTCATTATGACTTTAGATTTTCTTGTTATGTATACATAGACTGAATCAATGGCTATTAATGCATTACCAAAGAGAGAATTGCTCAGTTATATAGATTTTATGTCAAAGTCATCAGTTTGCTTGAAATAGAAACCAGTAGATTCTAACAGTGGTTCCATTTTTTAAAACCCAATTCATAGAAGAAAGTAAAGCTTTCAGAAGTTAAATCTGTCAAAAGTGACATTATTAAAAAGAGATATGACTTTATTTAGTAGTTAAAATGGTGTTAAAAGAGTTTCTTGTGTGTTGATAATATGAATAGAGATTCCAGTAGCTCAGAACATTATAGTGAAAAAGGGTTATTAATAAATTAAAGTGTTTATGGAATAGAAATCAGCTTGAAATTGTTGGAGGTGTGTCATGCATCCAAGTAAGTGGAAATGCACTACCAATCTTCATACAAGCAAAACATTAAAATCTGCAAGTCAGGTTATGTACGGTAACTGGACTTCAGATTATTTCCTAAGAAGGCCATATTATATAAAAATAAATACTTCAGCATGACTTTGTTTCTCTTTGCTACCCATCATCAGGCAAATTTTAGAAATACTGAATCTTTGGATAATATTTAAATTTCAGTCTAAATGTTCTACAATAGTGTAGACCATTACTACAAAATAAAATTTTGGTTACATTTTAAAAACAAGTTAAAGGTCTTTAATAAAAGTACTCAAAAAGATGGAGTACCAAAAATTTAACTTTATCGAGTTGAATTTTTAAAGACAAAGCTTGCAAACAGAGTGATTGAAATACATCCCTGTGACAGCAAGGGAGGAACTAAAGAAATTAGATGATGAGAATTCAGCTGAGGTATAGGATAAATTTTGAAATTCTATAACTGGGTTTTGGAATATCTTATGAGAAGAACATTTGATTGAATTTCTGTTTATAGTTGAATAAATTGATATTCTGTTCTGGAATGGGTTGAAATTCAGAAAGCCTATGATTCTTCAGCATCTAAACTTGTTAAATAAATTTTAGGGAGTTTTTTTCCTTAATCATTATTTTAAAAAGACTAATTCATGTAGCAACAAAATATTTCAGAAATTATATAAAATTGTTTTCACTCTAAAAATGGTCTTGATGTAAATGAGAACTATATAGTCACCCCATATGTAAGATACAAGAAGGTTACCTGAGTGTTCCCCATAGAGTGATACAAATGTGTCCTGCTGGTATTGGCTTAGCCACTGGGAATAGAAAAGTGAATAAAAATTTTCTCTCCCTTCCGGGAGCTCACACTCCAGTGAAACACACACACAAAAATTACAAGTTAGTGGTAACTGGTTTTATTTTGGAGCTGGTTCGACAGAATCAGGGGTATAATGGCTAGAGTGGGTATTACAGGGATTTTTGACAATTTGGTTGTAGAGTAGAAGGTAGACCTGCTAGAAATTTAACCTTACAGCAGTGTATTTCTAAAAGAAGTTCCTCTGAGATATCAAAGAAAATTGCACCTGATGGAGTTAAATAGGCAAGTTAAACTTATTAAGAGTATTGCAAGAGGGGAGAGGGCTTGAATTCAGCTCCTGTTGAAAAAAAAAGATGGGAATGTTTTTAAACACTGAGGTGCTAACTTATAAAACATGCACACCATGAGAGTTGTGAGTTGAGTTTTATTGGGGACAAAATGAGGACTATAGCTCAAGAGACAGCATCTCAGATAGCTCTGAGAACTGCTCCAAAGAGGTAGGGGGGGCCATCAGAGTATATGTGATTTTGAATGTTTTTAAACACTGAGGTGCTAACTTATAAAACATGCACACCATGAGAGTTGTGAGTTGAGTTTTATTGGGGACAAAATGAGGACTATAGCTCAAGAGACAGCATCTCAGATAGCTCTGAGAAACTGCTCCAAAGAGGTAGGGGGGACCATCAGAGTATATGTGATTTTGGTGAAGGAGGAGTATATGAAATCAAGCACTTTTTTTTGAGATTTTTAAAAAATTAATTTTATTTTTTATTGAAGGATAATTGCTTTACAGAATTTTGCTGTTTTCTGCCAAACCTCAGCATTAATCAGCCATCACAGTTCAGTTCATTCGCTTAGTCGTGTCCGACTCTTTGTGACCCTATGAAGCATAGCATGCCAGGCCTCCCTGTCCATCACCAACTCCTGGAGTTAATTCAGATTCATGTTAACCAGCCATAGGTATACATATATCCTCTCCCCTTTGAAACTTCTTTCCATCTACCTCCCCATCCCACCCATCTAGGTTGATACAGTGCCCCTATTTGAGTTTCCTGAGACATACAGCAAATTCCTGTTGGCTGTCTATTTTACATATAGTAGTGTAAGTTTCCATGTTACTCTTTCATACATCTCACCTTCTCCTCCCCTCTCTCCATGTCCGTAAGTCCATTCTCTATGTCTGTTTCTCCATTGCTGCCCTGGAAATAAATTCTTCAGTACATTTTTTCTGGATTCCATATATGTGTGTTAGAATACTATATTTATCTTTCTGCTTCTGACTCACTTCACTTTGTATAACAAGTTCTAGGTTCATCCACCTCATCAGAACTGACTCAAATATGTTCCCTTTTACGGCTGAGTAATATTCCATTGTGTATATGTACCACAACTTCTTTATCTTCATCTGTTGATGGACATCTAGGTTGCTTCCATGTTCTAACTATCGTAAACAGTGTTGCGATGAACAGTGGGATACATGTGTCTCTTTCAATTTTGGTTTCCTCAGGGTATATGCCCAGGAATGGGATTGCTGAGTCAGATGGTGGTTTTATTCCTCATTTTTAAAGGAATCCCCATACCGTCTTCCATAGTGGCTGTATCAATTTACATTCCAACCAACAGTGCAAGAACCTTCGCTTTTCTCCATACCCTTTCCAGCATTTATTCTTTGTAGACTTTTTGATGGTGGCCGTTCTGACTGGTGTGAGGTGATGTCTCATAGTTTTGATTTGCATTTCTCTAATAATTGAGCATCTTTTCATGTGTTTGTTAGCCATATATATCTACTTTGGAGAAATGTCCAAGTCTTTTTCCCACTTTTTTTTATTGGATTGTTTGTCTTTCTGTCATTGAGTTGTATGAGCTGCTTATATATTTTGGAAATTAATCCTTTGTCAGTTGTTGCACTTGCTATTATTTTCTCCCATTCTGAGGGAGGATGTTACTCCAGCTTTCTTTTGCTTCCTATTTGCATGGGATATATTTTTCCATCCTCTCACTTTCAGTCTATATGTGTCTTTAGGTCTGATGTAGGTTTCTTGGGGACAGCATATATATGGGTCCTGTTTTTGTATCCATTCAGCCAGTCTGTGTCTTTTGGTTAGAGCATTTAATCCATTTACATTAAAGTAATTATTGATATATACATTCCTATTGCCATTTTCTTAATTGTTTGGGGTTGGTTTTGTAGATCATTTTTCTTCTGTTGTATTTCTTGACTATATAAGTCCCTTTAACATATGTTGTAAAACTTTGGTGGTACTGAGTTATCTTACCTTTTGTTTGTCTGAAAAGCATTTTTTTTCTCCATCAATTTTGAATGAGATCCTTACCAGGTACAGTAATCTTGGTTGTAGATTTTTCCCTTTCAGTACTTTAAATATATCCTGTCATTCCCTTCTGGCCTTCAGAGTTTCTGCTGAAAGATCAGCTGTTAAGCATATGGGGTTTACCTTGTATGTTACTTGCTGCTTCCCCCTTGCTCCTTTTAATATTCTTTTTTAGTGTTTGGTCTTTGTTAGCTTGATTAGTATGTGTCTTGGCATGTTTCTCCTTGGGTTTATCCTGTATGGGACTCTTTGTGCCTCTAGGACTTGATTGACCGTTTCCTTTACCATGTTGGGGAAATGTTCAACTATAATCTCTTCAAAAATTTTTTCCTACCCTTTCTTTTTCTCTTCTGGGACCTATGCAATTCGAATGTTGGTACATTTGTTACAGTCCCAGAGGTCTCTGAGACTGTCATTAGCTCTTTCCATCTTTTTCACCGCATTCTGCTCTTCAGAAGTTCTTTCCACTATTTTATCTTCCAGCTCGCTAATTCATTCTTCTGCTTCAGATATTCTGCTATTAATTCCTTCTAGAGTATTTTTAATTAATTAATTTATTTTAATTGGAGGCTAATTGCTGTACAATATTGTAGTGGTTTTTGCCATACATTGACATGAAACAGCCATGGGTGTACATGAGTCCCCAATCCCAAACCCACCTCCCACCTCCCTCCCCATCCCATCCCTCAGGATTGTCCGAGTGCACTGGCTTTGAGTGCCATGTTTCATGCATTGAACTTGGACTGGCAGTCTATTTCACATATGGTAATATACATGTTTCAATGCTATTCTCTCAAATCATCTCACCCTCACCTTCTCCCACAGGGTCCAAAAGTCTGTTCTTTATATCTGTGTCTCTTTTGCTATCTTGCATATAGGGTCATCATTACCATCTCTCTAAATTCCATATATATGCTTTAATATACTGTATTGGTGTTTTTCTTTCTGACTAACTTCACTCTGTATAATAGGCTCCAGTTTCATCCACCTCATTAGAGCTGATTCAAATGCATTCTTTTTTAATAGCTGAATAATATTCCATTGTCTATATGTACCACAGATTTCTTATCTATTCATCTGCTGATGTACATCTAGGTTGCTTCCATGTCCTAGCTATTGTAAACAGTGCTGCAGTGAACATTGGAGTACATGTGTCTCTTTCAGTTCTGGTTTCCTTGGTGTGTATGCCCAGCACTGGGATTGCTGGATCATAAGGCAGTTCTGTTTACAGTTTTTTAAGGAATCTCCATGCTGTTCTCCATAGTGGCTGTACTAGTTTGCGTTCCCACCAACAGTGCAAAAGTGTTCCCTTTTCTCTGCACCTCTCCAGCATTTACTGTTTGTAAACTTTTTGATAGCAGCCATTCAGACCAGCATGAGATGATACCTTTTTGTGTTTTTGATTTGCCTTTCTCTGATAATGAGTGATGTTGAGCATCTTTTCATATGTTTTTTACCCATCTCTATGTCTTCTTTGGTAAAATGTCTGTTTAGTTCTTTGGCCCATTTTTTGATTGGATCATTTATTTTTCTAGTATTGAGATGAACTTAACTGCTGCTGCTGCTAAGTCACTTCAGTCATGTTTGACTCTCTGCGACCCCATGGACGGGAGCCCACCAGATTTCCCTGTCCCTGGGATTCTCCAGGCAAGAAGACTGGAGTGGGTTGCCATTTCCTTCTCCAGTGCATGAAAGTGAAAAGTGAAAGTGAAGTCGCTTGCTTGTGTCTGACTCTTAGCTTGTATATTTTTGAGATTAATTTTTTGTCAGTTGCTTCATTTGCTTTATTTTCTCCCGTTCTGAAGGCTGTCTTTTTACCTTGCTTATAGTTTCCTTCATTGTGCAAAACTTTTGTGTTTAATTAGGTCCTATTTGTTTATTTTTGCTTTTATTTCCATTACTCTGGGAGGTGGGTCATAGAGGATCCTGCTGTGATTTATGTCAGAGAGTGTTTTGCCTATGTTTTCCTCTAGGAGTTTTATAGTTTCTGGTCTTACATTTAGATCTTTAATCCATTTTGAGTTTATTTTTGTGTATGATGTTAGAAAGTGTTCTAGTTTCGTTCTTTAACAGGTGGTTGACCAGTTTTCCCAGGATCACTTGTTAAAGAGATTATCTTTTCTCCATTGTATATTCTTGCCTTCTTTGTCTAAGATAAGGTGTCCTTAAGTGTATAGATGTATCTCTGGACTTTGTATTTTGTTCCATTGATCTATATTTTTGTCTTTGTGCCAGTACCATACTGTCTTGATTACTGTAGCTTTGTAGTATAACCTGAAGTCAGGCAGGTTCAGTCCTCCTTCTGGAGTATTTTTAATTTCAGTAATTATGTTGTTTGTCTCTCCATGTTTATTTTTTAATTCTTCTAGGTCTTTGTTAATTGATTCTTACATTTTCTCCATTTTGTTTTCAAGGTTTTTGATCATCTTTGCTATCATTATTCTGAATTCCTTTTTAGGTAGTTTGCCTGTTTCCTCCTCATTTATTTGGACTTCTGTGTTTCTAGTTTGTTCCTTCATTTGTGCAGTATTTCTCTTTTTTTTTTTTTTAAGTTATTGTATTTGAGGTTTCCTTATCAGAGAAAGGCAAATCAAAAGTATTCAACCTTGAAGAAGGTTGAATACTCTCGTCTTTTTAGTTTCTGCCCTTCCCCCTTCCCTCTCTCTTTCCTCTCCTTAACCCTTCCTATCATTCCCTGTTTTTCTAGTCCCCCAGTCCTGGATGCAGAAATCTGGTCAAAGGGCCCTCAGCCTGAGCTGAGGATTGGAGACTGATCACCTCCTCTTGACAGAGAACTCAAATTCTGGTTCTGGACTGGTCTGATTTCTGGTAGGGCCGAGTTCCAGTCCTCCCTTCTCTGGAGGCCCAGGGAAAAGTCCCATAACGCCTGGATATCTATAGGTGGCAGGAGACGTCTGTAAGGCCACCCTTTTTACCCATCCTCTCCCGAATCCTCCCCCTTCTTCTTTCAACCTGGCTTCCATTATCTGAAGTTCTGTCTCTATAGGAGGTTTTCTGAGAGATTGTATTCTTGTGTTTAAGGGCTTCCCTGGTGGTGCAGAGGTTAAAGCGTCTGCCTGCAATGTGAGAGACCTGGGTTCAATCACCAGGCAACCCCAGACAAATGGCAGTAACAAAATCAGGCAAATAATAATTAAAATAAAATAAAATAAATTAAATACCTATATATATATATACACCCATGAGCAAAGTGAAAACAGTCCAACAAAAATAAAGTACAATAGACTGACCCAGTGAACAAAGGAAATCAAGAATTGTATTTCCCAGTTAAGAGCAAAACTAACTTAAGCACAAACTGGAAAACAAAACTAAAGCCGGGTGCCAAGTGGAGAATAAAGCAATGAAATCAAAAGTAACAAATATGCTGAGAGGAAAGGAGAGAAAAGAAAGAATAGATATGCAAAGTTAAATGGAGGTGGATGAAGAAGAGTTATATACATTAAAGATTAATTGCAGTGGGAGAAGAACAGTAGAAAAGGCAAGCAAAGGAATAAATGTAGAGAAAATATAATAGATTAAAAAAATTAAAATTATAAAAAAGAGAAAAAAACAGAAGAAGAAAGAAAAAAGGGGTTATATATATATACACCCATGAGCAAAGTGAAAACAGTCCAACAAAAATAAAGTACAATAGACTGACCCAGTGAACAAAGGAAATCAAGAATTGTATTTCCCAGTTAAGAGCAAAACTAACTTAAGCACAAACTGGAAAACAAAACTAAAGCCGGGTGCCAAGTGGAGAATAAAGCAATGAAATCAAAAGTAACAAATATGCTGAGAGGAAAGGAGAGAAAAGAAAGAATAGATATGCAAAGTTAAATGGAGGTGGATGAAGAAGAGTTATATACATTAAAGATTAATTGCAGTGGGAGAAGAACAGTAGAAAAGGCAAGCAAAGGAATAAATGTAGAGAAAATATAATAGATTAAAAAAATTAAAATTATAAAAAAGAGAAAAAAACAGAAGAAGAAAGAAAAAAGGGGAAAAAAAAGGAAAACTCTACAGATAGAACTGCAGAAGCCCAACGTAGAGGCAGAGGTTTATAACAACAATAGGAATTGTGACTGAATATGCACATATACATATCACCCATAAGCAAAATCAAAACAGTCCAGTGAAAATAGAGTACGATAGATTGATCTGATGAACAAAGAAAACCTTGGAGAAGGAAATGGCAACCCACTCCAGTGTTCTTGCCTGGAGAATCCCAGGGACGAAGGAGCCTGTTGGGCTGCCATCTATGGGGTCGCACAGAGTCGGACACGACTGAAGCGACTTAGCAGCAGCAGTGCCAATAAAATCGACAACTACAACAGAGTGGGATGGAGGAGGGGGACGGGGGGACGGAGCGGGGGGAGGAAAAGAAAAAGAAAAAAGAAATCCAAAGGAAACTACAGAACAAGTCAAAAAATAAGAATAATAAATGTTTTTCTTGAGTCACTGCTGTCAGAGTCTTTCCCTCGCTGGGAGTCACAGTCCACCTCACCTCCCTAGGATGCCCTTCAACACTGTGCTGATCTCTGGAGCTGCTGTGGGCGCAGCTCACATTCTAATCTGGTCCCACTTCTTTGTGTTCTTGCCTCCAGTGTCCACAGCTATCAGAACTAGTGCGTTTTCTTTTGCAGGAGCTCTCAGTAGCCTTTTATATATTCCATAGACACAGAGTCTGCCTAGTTGACCATGTGGATTTAATCTTCAGCTTATATAGCTGGTGGGAAGATTTTGAGTCTTCTTCCTTAGACACACTGCCCCTGGGTTTCAATTGTGGTTTTATTTCCACCACTACATGTGAATTATCCATTGGGGTTTAGCTCCTGAGGCTGCCCTTGGAGGGCTTGAGTTTGCCCCTGTGAGGGCCAGGTGTAGAGGTGGTGCAGCTTCTTGGGTCTGCAGGGGTTCTGGAAGCACCAGGTACTCAGGGGGGTTGGCAGCTAGGGCAGCAGAAAACAGTGCTCTAGATGGGTATGGAAACCAGTATTGGCCAATATGCTCCAGTATTCTTGCCTGGAGAGCCCCCTCCCTGACAGAGAAGCCTGGCAGGCCACAGTCTACAGGGTTTCAAAGAATCGGACATAACCAGAGCAACCCTGTGTGCATAGACACAAGACTTTTTTGCCTGTGGCAGCTCTGCCCCACTGAGAGCTGAACGTGAAGATGGTGCTGCTGCTTGGCGTGTGGGGACCCTAGCAGCCCCAATGTGCAGGGACATAGACTGCCTCTGCCGCAGGAGTTACGGCCCAATCAGTGTCTTTTTTACGAGCCTCTTAGAGGTGGAGATCAGAAGGCCTCTTTGGCCAGTCTTTCTCCGCAGCTTCACCTGTTCAGGCACTTAGAGGTCTTCCTTGCCTGGGGTCCTTCTCTGTTGTTCAGTGTCTCAGGCACATAGAGGGCCCCCCACTGTCTGGGGTCCTATTCTGTAGATATATTCCTGATGTTTCCATGGAGGGAGATGTACTTCACATCCACCTACTCCTCCACCATCTTGTTCTCATCCAAGCACATGTTTTTGCAGAAGGTTTCTGCTAGTCATGTGACGATTACTGCTAGTCACAAGGAGCAGACATCACCATGAAGGGTTTCAGTGCTTGTCGAGATATGAGGAGATATAAGAACTGGACTAATAAAATTGGCTTCTGAAAATATCTATCTGAAGACCTGTTCTGCCACTTTTTCCAGTAGGACAGAGTAACTCATTTCTGCTCTGCATCCTGAACTCTTTTCAGAAGGTGTTGAAAATCACCTTGCCAACAAAGATCCATCTAATCAAAGTTACGGTTTTTCCAGTAGTCAATATGGATCTGAGAGTTGGACTATAAAGAAAGCCAAGCATAGAACAATTGATGCTTTTGAACTGTGGTGTTGGAGAAGTCCCTTGGACAGCAGAAAGATCAAACCAGTCAGTCTTAAAGGAGATCAGTCCTGAATATTCATTGGAAAGACTGATGCTGAAGCTGAAACTCCAATGCTTTGGCCACATGATGTGAAGAACTGATTCATTTGAAAAGACCCTGATGCTGGGAAAGATTGAATACAGGAGGATAAGGGGACAACAGAGGATGAGATGGTTGGATGGCATCACTGATTTCGATGGATGTGAGTTTGAGCAAGTTCCAGGAGTTGGTGATGGACAGGGAAGCCTGGCGTACTGCAGTCCATGGGCTCACAAAGAGTCAGACATGACTGAGCAACTGAACTGAACTTAAAATCAGCAGCTTCAGCAGCACATGATTTAAATCCTTGTAGAAGAAGATGGAAAGTTCCAGTGTATAGCTGACAGAGGTAAACTGGTGGAAAAGTACTAGAGGATGTTGGAGAACTGGAGATTGATCAGTGGGATTAGACAACTGTTCTTTGCTACCTGGCTCTTATGAGAATATGGCTCCTATCTTCCCACAGAGACAGAGAGAGAGAGAGGCTTGGGCTCTGACTTTGATGATTACATTTCAGTGGGAGAATTGGCTCCCTGGGACTTTAGAATGACTTCCCTGGGTTGTGAAACAGGAAGGTGGGAGAAGATTTCCATCTCAAGGAACAGAGAAAGAATTTAGAATTATAAATTATCTACAGTAAATTCTCTAGGGAAAGGGAGTTCAGGGTCTTATATAGGCAGGAAGAAAAAGTTTGGTCTGAGGGGAATATTAAGCCTCTCATTCAGTGGATCTGTAAGCATCACTGTAGAACAGACTACAACTTAAACATAAGGAAAACTCCCTCATCTGGGTTCTCTCTTCATTGGTTTTCTTAGCTGGGGCAGTTTATGCTTGCCTGCCGGGATAAAATCCTATTTGGCCCTTTAAAGCCTAGTCATAGGACTTTGTGGCATAGTGGTAAAGAATCTGCCTGCCAGTGCAGGAGACAGATACTGTTTGATCCCTGGGGTGGGAGATCCTCTGGAGGAGAAAATGGCAGTCTGCACTAGTATTCTTGCCTTGAAATTTCCATGGGCAGATAAGCCTGGTGGGCTACAGTCCATGGGGTCACAAAGATTAGACACGACTGAGCACGTGCATAAGACTTTAAGATACAGCATAAATAAATACTTTTAATGCTGTTTTTGTCAGCGTGGGAAAAGGCTCTTTCCCTTGAACAGATGGCCTCTGGGGTTCTTCTATTAGGAAAGATCTTACTTTTTCACAAATTAAAGCCAAAGGAACTGTATTTTTCTGCAAATATGATACTGACAGAATCTAACGTCTGCTTTATTACAGACAGCTGCAAACAGAGCTCCATACTAAATTTAACTTACCCACTAAATCTTAGCTGTGTTCTTAGGAAACATGAATAAAACCATTGCCGTTAGCTCATTCCCAAAGATGGGAAGTCTAGTAAAGATGCCAAAAATATTTCAATGTTATTTTTATCTTTGACATTTGAAAGCAGACCACATTTACTGATGTTTTAACATCTGTACTAATTGCCTTCAGTGTGCTAAAAATCTGACTTTTAGCAATTATCTTTCCTTTAGAAGGTATTTGTACTAATTACTAAATTCAGAGTAACCTATACAAGAATAAAATGAGGTTCTATATTATTCCAATCACATACCTTCCTTTTCTTATTGTACGAGTTTGCTCAAGTTCCTTAACTTTTATTAAGTTTCTCCCTGATAAAATGGAAATAATGGCAGTTCCCATTTAGGGTTGTTACGATGTTTGGGAATTGTGTATGTTAAAGTCTTGAAACATGGTAAGTGTCCAGAAATGTATCATTATTGATATGAAATGTTCATGTGCAGTTTGGTTATCAGAAGGGTATGTTCTTGTTTTATAACTGTAAGGCAGTTTTGAATATACCCAAAGGTTTTCTGAGCTCAGATCTTGTCAATGAATTTTCTGTATTCTTTCTCACTTTCTTAGAAGAAAAAAAGAAATAGTTTGAAGCTGCTAATACCAAGCCATGACACCAAGTTATTCTTTTAAGAGTGGAAGGATCATATCTATGACCTCAAAACTCCAAAGTCGGAACTTTTCAAGAGGATGCAGAGATGATGTCTATACCTTGATGCAGGATTAAGCAGCACTGATATTTGGCTAAATTTTTGGTAGGCAGTGTCAAACCTTGAGTTATCTGTGATGTGATGACACCAAAGATGATATTGGGATAACTCTAGAAGATTTAGTCATTCATTTGCGCATGTACAACATGCATTTATTTTGAAAATATGTATGAAGTACTTTCCATTGCTATCTCAGAAGCACTGGACAGTTGTTAGAAATAAACAGGAATAATAATAAACTGATTCTTACTTAACCCTGCTAATACCAAGATATAGTTCGAGTGTTTGTGTTTTAAAAACCTATTTACTCCTTAATACTTCTCATGAAGTAAATGTTATTGCTGTCCCCATTTTATAGATGAAAACATTGAGACAGAAGTTAAATAACTTATGCATGGTAACACAAAGTAGGGAAGTCAGGTAGTTTGGCTCCAAAACCCATGCTTTTGAGTACCACTCCATCCTGTTCTTCTCAAGTAACAGTAAGCAAAGTGGACATGGTACTTGGCCTTCACTAGTGATGGAGAAAGAAATTAACCAAACAGTCACAGTAAATATATTATTATTAAATATTATAATGGACTAAGTCCAGGAGTAGGAACTGAAGAAACATAAAGAATATGAAAAATTGAATGAAGGCCAGCATGATTGGAACATGAAGAACTAGGGGACAAATGATGCACAGTGTTGCTAGAGAGAGAAGATTTTTAGATCCTCTAAGCCAAGGAGATCCAACCAGTCCATTCTGAAGGAGATCAACCCTGGGATTTCTTTGGAAGGAATGATGCTAAAGCTGAAACTTCAGTACTTTGGCCACCTTATGCGAAGAGTTGCCTCATTGGAAAAGACTCTGATGCTGGGAGGGATTGGGGGCAGGAGGAGAAGGGGACGACAGAGGATGAGATGGCTGGATGGCATCACTGACTCAATGGACGTGAGTCTGAGTGAACTCCGGGAGATGGTAATGAACAGGGAGGCCTGGTGTGCTGCGATTGATGGGGTCGCAAAGAGTCAGACATGACTGAGCGACTGAACTTGAACTTGAAGCCTTAGCTTTGCTGTCCCAAAGGCAAGCCTGTGTTGTTGTTCCATTTTGTCATTTTTTAGCTGTGTACTTTGGGCTAGGTACTTATATCCTCTGAACTTGTTTCTTTATTTTACAAATAGAGATAATATTAGAATCTAACTTAGAATGTTGCTGAGGCAACAAATGAAATATTTCATCTGTGGTACTTAGCATAGTACCTGGCATGTTTATAGACTACATAACATTTAGTTATCATAATTGCCTCAAAGACTAAAAATATTTACAACTTCCAGTTCCTTATGTCTTATCTAATTCTTTTTCTTCCCTTCAGTTGATGTTTTATAATTCTTACTCTTAATATCTATAGAGCAAGATGTGAGCTAAAATGTTTTCTCTTAAACAGAGCTTGATCTTGAAAAACATTTTAGAAGTTTAAAATTTTTAAATGTGCTGGTTTCTTGAGACAACTGAATTTCATAACTCCATAACCTGTAGGTATGCATACACGCACATATTTGTCTGTGTGTGTATGTGCGCAGACTTTTTATATCCCAGTGGGAACCAAACTTGTAAGTCTGACATAGTCCAGGTCACCCATGTTATTCCCTAGAGGACAATTATGTTGAAGTCCCAATTCACTATCTACTGCTCCAGAGTTGTTAAAACAATCCAAGGAGAACCAGGCAAATGAATGAATTTCCAAATTTAGCTTTAGTGATTGTTGAGAGAAGTGACTAGCATTCTCAGGAATGCTGTGGTTTAGTGCAGTAGATTGCCAAAGTAGGTGGCACATTTTATCCTTACACAAGGCACAGGCTGTTGGTGGGATTATGCAAACTCATTGGTAATACAATTCTTCATTTATTTTGTTCCATGAAAGCAGGAGAAAGGAGAATTTATCTTTTGTGATCAAGGGAAAGGTAGCAATTATACTAAAATCACTTCTCAAAAAGACAAGTGGCCTGAGCTAACCCGGTAGGAGAGGTAGTGGAAGTCTACCAGCAACCCTGAACAAAAGGCTGTTTTTAGTGGATGGAAAAATCAAATGACTTCCTGTACAGGTTATTGCCTTACTGTGTCCACTGTAATAAACACCTTAGGAAAAATTTATTGATAGTCAGCACAAAGTAATAATAGGCAGAGGCAGCCAACTAAGTAGGTGAGGAGGGCGAGTCTGAGGAATATGATACTCATAGACAAAGGAGGAGTGCCGGCAAATTGGGCACCTGGGGAAGAAGCCATACCAAGATTTGGCCCAGGGCTGGAGCATTAAAAAAAAGATGCCTCATTTGGGAAACATTCTTCCTTTCCTGATTCCTGCTATTGAGGAAGGCCTCTCATGAGGCTGTTGTCGTATGTAGGCACTTCATCTCAGGAGTCACTAGCGGCACTATGAAAAAACCCAACAAGAGATGGGTGTTAATTGTTTCTGACTGGGTATATGGTCTAAGCAACAAACTGTGCAAGTTCAAGAACTTGATGGAGGCTCCTGAAAGATTTGCTGATGCTTGTCTCCCTTTCTAGTCTCGAAATCTCGAGTTCTGCCACGCAGCTGTTCACATTAGCTGGTTGTCTCTATGTCACTGGACAAGTCGTGGGAGAGACCGTGGAGTGCAGCTGAGGACCAGGTTCCTCTGTAACTGCTCCAAATCCAAGTATGACAAAATTTGTGCTTGGGATAACCAACCAGAAACTCCTAGGATCAACTTTAAGTAGTAAACATTTATGGAATGTTGGCATAGTTCCAGTTAAAATGTTCTATCTTTTACTTTGTTAAAGAGGAAAACTTCTTTTTCTGATGTGTTTTTGGAAATTTCTGATTGTTATGTTTAAATTGTTCGTATAGAGTTAAACAGATCAGTCTTTTGCTACAGGTATTATTAGCAGTGTACTAAATGTTTAAATATCGAATGGCTTTCTAAATGCATGCCTGCTTGCTCAGTCGCTTCAGTTGTGTTCAACTCTGCGACCCTATGGACTGTAGCCTGCCAGGCTTCTCTGTCCATGGGATTCTCCAGGCAAGAATACTGGAGTGGATTGCCATGCCCTCCTCCAGGGGATCTTTCCAACCAGGGTGTCTCCTGCACTATACTTTAAAAATGAATATGATTTTAACAGAAATATTCTGCTATTGGTAATATTTGATGTTCCACTAAATTGAAAATAATGGATATTCTTGCCTTTAAAAAGGGCTGTAAGTCTATTGAGGATTTGAACTTCATTCTTTCTGAAATGTGTACTTACTGATTAATTCAATTTTGAATTGAAGTAATTTATCACTTTTATAAATTAAGTGACTTTCCCCTTTCCTCTCTCACAATGAAGTTGTTAATCTAATGGTGTTGCAATGTAATGGTCTCTTTAGAAAGAACACTTTAGGCAGTTTTATTCTGATATGCTCCTAGAGCCCAGGAAATTTGATTAATTTACAGTGCTTGTATAAATGACCTGTAAAATTATAAAAAGAAAAACACTGTAATTTGCCACTTTGATTGGCTTTTTATTATCCTGTCCAAAAATTCATTTGAACATTTCTGATAATATTTTAAAATGAAAAAATCTTTCTTGACTCTTACAATGACTCAGTATTTCTTATGATTTGTCTGTAATTTTTTTGAATATTATTAGTGACAATGATAGTGACTATTTTTGAGGAATTGCTATATGATAGATACTATGTTTAGTAATTGATATGGAGCAGCATTTAAGTACATTGGTTTTAAGTAATTAAAATGCTGTTTTTCATTGCAGCTTTAAGAAGCACATCTTCATCACAGAACATAGTTTAAAGAGTGTAGCATATTCATGTTTCAAGTGAAGCCTGTGTAATCCTTTGTAACTCAGTTTCTTTATCTGAAAAATGGAGATGATAAACACCTACTGTATAGGATTGTTTCTTTGATAGGGAATTTATGCACAGCAATAAGCAGAGTTTTTAAGAAATGAAATTAGTGAAAGACAAATCAAGTCTCCTTTTTTATAAAGGTGAAATTGAGTTCAAAAGCCATTTGCTTATGAAAGAGACAAAAGTAGTGTTTTGGTTTCAGTTGTTCAAATAATGACAGTCCTCTTCCATTTCACTTCTTTTACACAGCATGGCTATTTGGCAAGTAGGCAATTTCAAAGTGTTAAATTACTTGTTGGAATTCACTTGTGTCTAGTGATATACTGAAAACTTGTGTAGCTCAGTAGTATCAAGTTGGTTAATCATATGCCTGCTGTCTGGAGTAATTATTATATATTTGGGGCAAAAATTTATATAGCCACTATATATATAGGCACTGTTGAAATACTGGAATAATTATTAATAAGCTTCTTCATGCTGAAACTGAATACTATAAGCAAAGAAGATATGATAATATTGCTACACTTTTTCAGTATAATTGTACTAAACCTAATTTTATTGAGACTTAATAAAATTACAAGAAGTACACAAATAATATTACCCCTCTTTTAGATTAAGCCTCTTGAGGTTCAGAAAAATAACAACTGGTCTGTGTTATTTAAGAACTAAGCAGAGTTGACCAGTTGGCTCCATGTCCATAGCTTCTTAACCCCATTGTGTGTTTCTTCATTCTTGGAAGATAATTACAACAAGAAAGTGCAGAAACAGAGAAAACAATGAAAAACAGGGAATGGGTGATTTTTTGTATAAAACTGTAATCATAAAAACTATGAGCCACACTACCTTCACAGTGTATACAGAACAGATACGTCCTTTGGTTCTGTTCATAGGCTTTTTAATAAGGGCAGTACCTTTCCTCTCCCCTTCTCATCTCATAATTTGCTCACAAGCTATAGATGGGTGATCTAGAGGTCAGAGGCCATCAGTGCAACATCCTAATCATGAGAAAATGTATGATGCCTATAAAACAAATTACGCTTTATTTTTTGTACTTTTGGTTTCCCTTTGACTTTATAATTTTTGACTTCCATGATGACTGCAGACTTTTAAATGTTGAAATATTGATTATATATAAGCAAGACTAGGATTATCACTAAGCAAATAAGAACAGGTACGTCGATCAGTCACATTTTTTTCATTCTCCTGTTGGACTATTTTAGTTCTGGTATTTAATGATATGTAAATAGAACTTGTATGAAAAGAAAATTTCCTCATTTTAAAAATAAATTTTAATGAGCTTTGAAATATTTTCACCTCAGCTTTGGTACAGACCAATAAGAGGCAAACATTGTTTTCTGAAGTTTAATTGAAACTAAGTATAGAAGGACTGAGAAAATTTAGGGCTTCCCTGGTGGCTCAGAGCTTAAAGCGTCTGCCTCCAATGCGGGAGGCCCGGGTTCAATCCCTGGGCTGGGAAGACCCCCTGGAGAAGGAAATGGCAATCCACTCCAGTATTCTTGCCTGGAGAATCCCATGGACAGAGAAGCCTAGTAGGTTAACCACTGATATTTAGGTATGCATTAAAACTGTGAGCCTCATACATCTTAATTTGCATAATTAAGAAAAATAAAATTCATGACTCTTAGTACAAAATGTAAGGAATTCAGTAGATCTGTACACTCTAGCTGTGTTAACTGTGCTAGACTCCTTACTGTTTGTATGCATAAAAAATAGTAGATATAGATAACATTGTTATATTGTGATTACCTTTATTTTATTGCTTACATAAGGAAAGACTCTCAATTAAAATAATTGTGTAAAAACCGAGGAGAGCTAACTAAACCTTCCAAGTGAGATGACGATACCTGACAAAATTTATGAAGAAAGGAGCAAGCTCATTTCCACGGATAGCTTGTTTTGGTATTGCTTCAGTTGTTGGTGGCCTAAAAACCTGCATTTGAGTGTTGTGGAGTTTTTTGTCAGCTGACACATGCGCAACACTCTTTTGTCTCTCTTGTATTGATGGTAATATACTTAACTTTATCTTGATTTACGAGTGTACCAAAAATACGGAGTACAGCTATTGGGGGAAGCAATGTAATGCCAAATAATTCAATTAATTGAAGAAAAAGATCTCATCTGTGACTTGGAAAATTAGCAAAATGATTATTTGTTATTCATTATTGATCAACTGAATGTATTTGACTCATTTAAATCCAGGCTAAAGAGGAAGCAAGTGAGATGAAAGCTGAAGAAACTATAAAATAGTCTGTCTCGAGAAGATATAAGTAAATGCAGGAATGTTAGAGAGTATCTGCAAAGGAAATTAAAGGGACACTTTTACATAGCCTAAGTGAGCCTAAAGAATACCTTATATTTTATACAAATAAAGTATGCTGTAAGATAAACTATAAATAATTTTTAAGATACAAGAAAATATAAAGAAAAGAACTATATCATTGGTGTCAGCTCCTAAATAAGACTTTAGTAACTGTTTTGATGTGTTTCTGTGCATAGATTGTGGTTTACTTTACATAGTTGTGATCAAACTTTACATGTAAAATTTTTTGAGCTAATTTTTCTTGGTTTATCATTAGAATAGTTTAAGATTTTCAAATTACTTTAAGTTTAATAGGCATCTTTAGTTCCTGTCTCTTATACACATCTGAGGCACACTTGTCTAAATAGAGAGAGGTTTGTAGAGCCTTCCCTGGTGGCTTAGAAGGTAAAGAATCTGCCTGCAATGCAGGAGACCTGGGTTGGACCCCAGGGTTGGGAAATCTGAGAAACGATCCACTCCAGTATTCTTACCTGGAGAATTCCATAGATAGAGGAGCCTGGTGGACTATAGTCCATAGGGTTGCAAAGAGTCAGACACAACTGATTGACTAACATTTTCCAGGGAGAGCGGAAAGGATATATTTTCAAACTGATGGCCTCTACTCAGTGCAATATGAGACAAAATGACCTCAGACTGAGGGATCTAGAGAGCGAGGACTGGAGGTGGGTGGTGAATGCCTCTGACACCTGCTACGGGGTCCGTTCCCTAAGGACAGCAGAACAGGGAGAAGTCCAGTCAAACCTGAAGACACAGGTTACTTACTTTTTCTATTTCCCTCCCATTGTATGCTTTTTCTTTTTGACATTTTAGTGCTTACTGGTCTCTCTCTCAAAGTGAGCAAAGAAAGAAAATGGAAATTGGAAACCAAATGTAACAGGTAGTACTGAAAGGCCATTCCTTAGATTTTCTGCTAAAGCTTTGTGGTGGGGGTGGGGGTGGAGAAAGGGATGGGGACAAAAAATGGGTATTGGATCATTCATTATTGGACTCTGTCATCCCTTTTTCTCCATCATGATCTCTAGAACATGGATGTTGGTTTAATTACCTCTTAGGACTTAGATGCCCTGGTTCAGAGGATGAGACAAGAGTGGGGCACACCCTCTAACAGGCAACTTTATACACAAGGACCCACCATGCACTGCCAAGAAAATACTAAGGAAGGCAGTTTATATCACCTCAAGGCAGAGTTGTCCAACAGCCAAAGAAACACAGTATAAAGATTATAGTGGCATAAATAACTTCCACTACTGCAAAGGGCATCCTTGGCAAGACAGAGGATCTGTTGATTTAAGCCAGGTGATCCAACCTGGAGTGAGGTGTCCAACAAGATCTGTCTCCTTTGAGAATGTGAATTTGTGCAGCCATTATGGAGAATTTATAATTTAGACTTTTTTCTCTTTTCACAAAGATAAATAAGGATATACAGATATATCAGTTGAATTCATTGGGGGAAATGCTGAAAATTTTCTTCATACTCTTGTTCTTGACACTATTATAAGCTGTGCACTATAATCACTAATAAGTGAAAGTACTTCTAGTGATATATCATTTAATAGTATGACTCTTTATTCTTGCTCATTTATACAGTGATTAATTTCATCATTAGATTGCCAGGGCCATTTTCTATCCTTATATATTTCTTACGTTGCTCTATTTTATTATTTATCTATAGTCTGTTTTGTATTTTCTCTATCCATCTATGAAAGAGCACTCTTTACTTGCACCTTGGTATTTCCCACTCACTTGTATTCTGAGACTTTTCTTTGGAAAACTTGAATTTATCAAATTTGATGAGTTTTGATTTGAAGTCTCTTTTCAGGATTATAACAATACCTTGTGCTTACTGAGCTTCCAGTTCTGCCAGAGGCTTAGAAAATCCATCTAGATAATTCTTAATTGACATGAACCAGAACTTCTATACGTTCTGATATATGTAATCAGATTTTCCTGTTTTCTTGCATTAAGATAGAAAAAAAGGGAAACTATCTGTTTTGATACTCATCTCACTTTAGGTTTGTGTTGTTTCATTCAGCCCTCTTTGGAAAACATCCACCTACAATTACTAGTTAAAAAAAATACTCTGCTTAAATTTCTTTTTAAAATTTTAATTTTTTCATAGTCAACTTTGGAAACTTTATTAATTCATACACATCGTTGGGCAAAACGGAGGAAAAGCAGTATCTCTCTGCTTGTGAAGAGTCTCTGAAAAGTCATGTGTTTTTGCAAGGATAGTGTTTATGGTGCTTTTGAAATGTGCATTCTTGTGAATTAGAAGGATCTTCAGCAAATGGCAGCAAGCAGCTCAAATTTGGGGAGATAAAGCAGGGTCAAAGTCTAATTGCATCTAAATTTAAATTGAATCAGTGGCACCAGTGACATTTCTTGGCCTATTCTGAAGGGCAGTGAGTGTCTGTTGCTTAGACTGTTAGTTTGAATGTGTTCAAATGTGTTTTCATTACCAATTGGTCGACAGGTGGCGAAGGGAAATCGTCTCTGGAGGCAAAACAAATGGACAAATGTGTTTTTTAGTTCCTTCTACTGGCAGCTAGTTTGATATCCCTAGGGAAATGTTTCTTGACAATAATTGTATGAAAAATACCAACATTTGATTTCCAGATATTTGACAGAATGGAAACTCTTCTATTTGCCAGGAAAATGACTAATGGTCCTTCTAATCTCCATATCTAATAGGGGCTTTAAGAAAAGGCTATAAGGGATATAATACATGAATTGTGTCCCAAATAGTTTGTAAAGTTACTCTAACAGATACTCTGGATTTGTCAAGACCCACTTATGGGTTTTCTTTGAACTTTGGGAGTTTTTTGGTTTGTTATATTTATTTTTCCTCCGTTTCTCTAAATCATTGAGTCTTCTTTGTTCTTTTCTCTTTAGTAACTTGGAAATTATACATTTAAAAAATCTAGTAGTTAACTGAAGACAGAATTTAAATATACTAATTTTGGTATCAAGCTAGCCTTAAATTTTGAAACAGTTCAATAAAATAAATTTAACACATGAAATTAAAATTACTGTCACCAATCCTGGAGTCTTTTTCTTTTTCCAAGTAAATGTTAATGAGAAGAGTGGCAGGAATAAAAGTAACTATAACAATTGGCAGATCTAGTTATTTTTCTAGCTTTTAAAGTTTATTTTAAATAGGAAAGACAAAAATACAGTTCACATAAGTACCACCCAACTAATGAAGCATATTTTTATAAAATCACAGTGACCTCAAGTCTTCTGTCACTTGATTTTGTTAGACTTTGCTCCTTTTCCTTTCTTTCTATTACAGTTGACAATACAAATAAGACACACAAATTGAATGTGACTCAAGATAAAGCTTTTCCATAAATCAGAAATCACATTACATTCTGCAGAACTCCTTCACTGGCTCTATATCATTAACATCTCCCCGTGTGTGTTAGTTGCTCAGTCATGTCCGACTCTGCAGCCCCGTGGACTGTAACCCATCAGGCGCCTCTGTCCATAAAAGTTTCCAGGCAAGAATATTGGAGTGGGTATCCATTCCCTTGTCCAGGGGATCTTCCCAACCCAGGGATCAAACCCAGGTCTCCTGCATTGAGGGCAGAATCTTTACCAGCTGAGCCACCAGGGAAGTCCAACATCTCATTGAAAAGTTCTAATTTTTACAAGTCTGATAATTTCTTGTGATCGATAGAAAACTGTTAAGTTTGCAATTTTATTGTATCATAAATTAGCAGTGAATGGATATTAGTTTATTCAGCCAGTTGATAATTATTTAGTTCATTTCTTGTTAGAAATATTATCTGAATAAACAAATTTTACTGATTCTTCCCAAAATACTTGATAAGACATTAAACCTTGAAAGTGGGTTATTCAGAGCTTGTCACCTGGGTGATCTCACAGTTCCTTTTCTACTGTCAGTGTAATATAAAATCCAATAATGGCCCTCCTTTGTTTTTAATACCACACTGGGTGATGGTTCTTTGTGGTAAAGAGAGGCCATTAAAAAAAAAAATGAACATCTCAAGATACTATACTAATTCCACATAATGAATATTCACTGTATTTGCTATTTAGACGTTTCGGAGGGTTTTCACATTCATTTCATGTAACATAGGGAGACTAGCAAACAACATCATTTAGCTTGGAGGAAACACTGATTAAAATAACAAAACTCACAAGCCAAAAAAGGGGATAGAAGGGTAATGCTTTCTCACAAACTTGTTTTGGAAATTTCTACAAAAACATTCTGAGCATTAGTCAGCATAGCAATGTTTTTCAGATTTTTTTGGATCCTTATATATTTACCCAATAAAATCATGCTTTTATTTTTAAAAATTGGTACTGATGATAGACTTGTACTTAAAGCAGGAAGAGTAATTTCCTGGTGTCCATTCTCATTCACATTTTGTAACAGACATTTGTAATTATCAAGGAATATTTGCTATTTAGACGTTTCGGAGGGTTTTCACATTCATTTCATGTAACATAGGGAGACTAGCAAACAACATCATTTAGCTTGGAGGAAACACTGATTAAAATAACAAAACTCACAAGCCAAAAAAGGGGATAGAAGGGTAATGCTTTCTCACAAACTTGTTTTGGAAATTTCTACAAAAACATTCTGAGCATTAGTCAGCATAGCAATGTTTTTCAGATTTTTTTGGATCCTTATATATTTACCCAATAAAATCATGCTTTTATTTTTAAAAATTGGTACTGATGATAGACTTGTACTTAAAGCAGGAAGAGTAATTTCCTGGTGTCCATTCTCATTCACATTTTGTAACAGACATTTGTAATTATCAAGGAAGTACAAGGTAAATGAATGTAAGTTAAAAAATGGTAAGTTCTGTAGAACTATACTTGGACATTTTGAAAATATACATTAATTGGTAGGAATGCCAAACTGATAGAAATATGGAATCAATGCAAAAAAGTAAACACAGTTGTGTTAGAGCTGCTTAAAAATTCATTGCAAATGTTAGAAATGTTAAGGTTTATTTTCAGTCGTTCTACAAATATTCTCTGAATATGCAGAAAGATCTTAGCACTGTGCATGCATTAGGACTAGAGAAACGAATAAGTTATGGCTTCTGTTCTTTAAGAGTTCAGTATAAATGTAGGGAACTATCAATCTCACTTAGTCTAAGTTGGAAATTTGGTACCACACTTTTAAAGACTCTGCTTTCAGTTCAATTCAGTCACTCAGTTGTATCTGACTCTTTGCGACCCCATGAATTGCAGCACACCAGGCCTCCCTGTCCATCACCAACTCCCGGAGTTCACCCAAACTCATGTCCATCAACTCGGTGATGCCATCCAGCGATCTCATCCTCTGCCCTCCCCTTCTCCTCCTGCCCCCAATCCCTCCCAGCATCAAGATCTTTTCCAGTGAGTCAACTCTTTGCATCAGGTGGCCAAAGTATTGGAGCTTCAGCTTTAGCATCAGTCCTTCCAATGAACACCAAGGACTGATCTCCTTTAGAATGGACTGCTTGGATCTCCTTGCAGTCCAAGGGACTCTCGAGTCTTTTCCAACACCACAGT
>SJYC01123223.1:0-10458 GCA_006408675.1 Madoqua kirkii
GACTGGTTGGATCTCCTTGCAGTCCAAGGGACTCTCAAGAGTCTTTTCCAACACCACAGTTCAAAGGCATATATTCTTCAGTGCTCAGCTTTCACAGAGTCCAACCCTCACATCCATAGATGACCACTGGAAAAACCATAGCCTGAATAGATGGACTTTTGTTGGCAAAGTAATGAATGTCTCTGCTTTTTAATATGCTATCTAGATTGGTCATGACTTTTCTTCCAAGGAGTAAGCATCTTTTAATTTCAGAGCTTCCATCTTCAGTGATTTTGTAGCTAAAAAAAAAATAAAGTCTGACACCATTTTCACTGTTTCCTCATCTATTTCCCATAAAGTGATAGGACCAGATGCCATGAATTTCGTTTTCTGAATGTTATGCTTTAAGTCAAGTTTTTCACTCTCCTCTTTCACTTTCATCAAGAGGCTTTTTAGTTCCTCTTCACTTTCTGCCATAAGGGTGGTGTCATATGCATATCTGAGGTTATTGATATTTCTCCCAGCAATCTTGATTCCAGCTTCTGCTTCTTCCAGCCCAGCGTTTCTCATGATGTACTCTGCATATATGTTAAATAAGCAGGGTGACAGTATACAGCCTTGATGTGCTCCTTTTCCTATTTGGAACCAGTCTGTTGTTCCATGTTCAGTTCTAAGTGTTGCTTTCTGATCTGCATATAATTTTCTCAAGAGGCAGGTCAGGTGGTCTGGTATTCCCATCTCTTTCAGAATTTTCCACACTTTATTGTGATCCACACGGTCAAAGGTTTGGTATAGTCAATAAAGCAGAAATAGATGATTTTCTGGAGCTTTTTTGCTTTTTTGATGATCCAGCTCATGTTGGCAATTTGATCTCTGGTTCTTCTGCCTTTTCTAAAACTAGCTTGAACATCTGGAAGTTCACGTTTCACGTATTGCTGACTGGCTTGGAGAATTTTGAGCATTACTTTATTAGTGTGTGAGATGAGTGCAATTGTGTGGTAGTTTGAGCATTCTTTGGCATTGCCTTTCTTTGGGATTGGAATGAAAACTGACCTTTTCCAGTCCTGTGGCCATTGCTGAGTTTTTCAAATTTGCTGGCATATTGAGTGAAGCACTTTCACAGCATCATTTTTCAGGATTTGAAACAGCTCAACTGGAATGCCATCACCTCCACTAGCTTTGTTCATAGTGATGCTTTCTCAGGCCCACTTGACTTCACATTCCAGGATGTCTAACTCTAGGTGAGTGATCACACCATCGTGAATATCTGGGTTGTGAAGATCTTTTTGTACCGTTCTTGTGTGTATACTTGCCACCTCTTCTTAATATCTTCTGCTTCTGTTAGGTCCATACCATTTCTGTCCTTTATGGAGCCCATCTTTGCAGAAAATATTCCCTTGGAATCTCTAATTTTTTTTTGGTGAAATCTCTAGTCTTTCAGATTCTTTTCTTTTCCTCTATTTCTTTGTATTGATCACTGAGAAAAGCTTTCTTATTTTTCTTCGTTATTCTTTGGAACTCTGCACTCAGATGCTCATATCTTTCCTTCTCTCCTTTGCTTTTCCCTGCTCTTCTTTTCACAGCTGTTTGTAAGGCCTGTTCAGACAGCCATTTTGCTTTTTTGCATTTCTTTTTCTTGGGGATGGTCTTGATCCCTGTGTCCTATACAATGTCATGAACCTCAGTTCATAGTTCATCAGGTACTCTGTCTATCAGATATAGTCCCTTAAATCTATTTGTCACTTCCACTGTATAATTATAAAGAATTTGATTTAGGTCATACCTGAATGGTTTAGTGGTTTTCCCTAGTTTCTTCAATTTAAGTCTGAATTTGGCAATAAGGATTCATGATCTGAGCCACAGTCAGCTCCTGGTCTTGATTTGCTGACTGTATAGAGCTTCTCCATCTTTGGCTGCAACGAATATAGTCAGTCTGTTTTCAGTGTTGAGCATCTGGTGACATCCATGTGTAGAGTCTTCTCTTGCATTGTTGGAAGAGGGTGTTTGATATGACCAGTGTTTTCTCTTGCCAAAACTCTATGAGCCTTTGCCCTGCTTCATTCCATACTCCAAGGCTAAATTTTCCTGCTACTCCAGGTGTTTCTTGACTTCCTACTTTTGCATTCTAGTCTCCTATAATGAAAAGGACATCTTTTTTGGGTATTAGTTCCGAAAGGTCTTATAGGTTCTCTTAGAACCATTCAAAGACAGCTTCTTCAGCATTACTGGTTTGGGCATAAGCTTGGATTGCCATGATATTGAATGGTCTGCCTTGGAAATGAACAGAGATCATTTTATTGTTTTTGAGACTGCATCCCAGTACTGCATTTTGGATTCTTTTGTTGACCATGATGGCTACTCCATTTCTTCTAAGGGATTCCTGCCCACAGTAGTAGATATAATGGTCATCTCAGTTAAATTCACCCATTCCAGTCCATTTTAGTTCATTGATTCCTAGAATGTTGATGTTCAATCTTGCCATCTCCTGTTTGACCACTTCCAATTTGCCTTGATTAATGGACCTAACATTCCAGGTTCCTATACAATATTGCTTTTTACAGCATTGGACCTTCCTTCTATATCGGTCACATCCACAACTGGGTATTTTTTTTTTTTTTGCTTTGGCTCACCCCTTCATTCTTTCTGGAGTTATTTCTCCATTGGGATCCAGTAGCATATTGGGCACCTACTGATCTGGGGAGTTTCTCTTTCAGTATCCTATCATTTTGCCTTTTCATACTGTTCATGAGGTTCTCAAGACAAGAATACCAAAGTGGTTTGCCATTCCCTTCTCCAGTGGACCACATTCTTTCAGACCTCTCCACCATGGGTTGTCCATCTTGGATGACCCCACATGGCATGGCTTAGTTTCATATAGTTAAACCAGGCTGTGGTCCGTGTGTTCCTATTGGCTAGTTTTTGTGATATGGTTTCAGTGTGTCTGCCCTCTGATGCCCTCTCAGAACACCTACCATCTTACTTTGGTTTCTCTGACCTTTAATGTGTGGTATCTCTTCATGGCTGCTCCAGCAAAGTGCACCCTCTGCTCCTTACCTTGGATGAGTCGCCCCTTCTGACCTTCAATATAGATTAGCTCCTCTTGCCGCTGGTCCTTGGAGGTGGGGTCGCTCCTCATGCCCGCCACCCCTTTCCTCCGATGCGGGGTAGCTCCCGTTGGCCATTGCCCCTGACCTCAGGCATGGGGTAGCTCCTCTCAGCCGCTCCTGGCTGTGCCATCACAGCCTGGCAATCTCGGTAGTTGGATGCAATCTCAAAAACAACTGAATGATCTCTGTTCATTTTCAAGGTAAACCATTCAATATCACAATAATCCAAGACTATACCCCAATTGGTAATGCTGAAGAAGCTTAAGTTGAACAGATCTATGAAGATCTACAAGACCTTCTAGAACTAACACTCAAAAGATATATTCTTTTGCTATAGGAGGCTAGAATGTAGAAGTATGAAGTCAAAAGGTACCTAGAGTAACAGGCAAGTTTGGCCGTGGAGTACAAAATGAAGCAGGGCAAAAGTTAACAAGAGTTTTGGCAAGACAACACACTGGTTATAGCAAACACCCTCATCCACCAACACAGAGGAAGACTCTACACACGGACATCACCAGTTATTCAATATTGAAATTAGGTTGAATATATTCCTTGTAGCCAAAATGTAGAAGCTCTATACAGTCAGCAAAAACAAGACTGGGAGCTGACTGTGGCTCAGATCATGAATTCCTTATTGCCAAATTCAAACTTAAATTGAAGAATGGAAGGCAATCCACTAAACCATTCAGGTATGAGTACAAAATGAAGCAGGGCAAAAGTTAACAAGAGTTTTGGCAAGACAACACACTGGTTATAGCAAACACCCTCATCCACCAACACAGGAGAAGACTCTACACACGGACATCACCAGTTATTCAATATTGAAATTAGGTTGAATATATTCCTTGTAGCCAAAATGTAGAAGCTCTATACAGTCAGCAAAAACAAGACTGGGAGCTGACTGTGGCTCAGATCATGAATTCCTTATTGCCAAATTCAAACTTAAATTGAAGAATGGAAGGCAATCCACTAAACCATTCAGGTATTTATCAAATGGTAATTTAATACTCAGATTTATGTTGAGCAAATCTGGACACTGCACTAAACAGCGTAACGGTTCTAAGTTTAACCTCCTTTGTATAGAAAATAAAAATTCTTAATAAAGCACCTATCTTGTACTTTTGAGTTCATTTGTTATATTCAAATAATATGCAATATTTAATTATATAATGCAATAAGATAAATTCTCTCCTTCTTAAACTCCTAAAGTGTTTTGTACTGATTTTGTAATAAACACCATTTGTCTGATAGGTCTCTGAATGTCTGTATCATAAAATAAAGGCAAATGTCTAGATTATTCCCTTATATCCAATGACGTATCTGATAAAGCTAAGCATATTGTTCCTTTTCAATTAACATTTCTTTAGTTGCACTGATTGATATAAATGTATTTTTTATATTGTTAAATATTGCTTAGAAGTTCTTACATTTGGGATATAAGCTGCATCATTACTTTGATTCCTGACATTTAAAATAGAGTAACATCTGCTCATCCGACATGTAAGATCCTAACAAACAGATAAAACAGACTTTCACCAATAGAAAAGGGGAAAAAAAATCCTGCAAGGAGTATCATATAGATATTGCTAATTTACAGAATCATGATTTCTAGGGAAGGCTTCCCTGGTGGCTCAGATGATAAAGAATCCTCCTACAATGTTGGAGACCTGGGTTCAATCCCTGGGTTGGGAAGATCCCCTGAAGGAGGGCATTCCAACCTACTTCAGTATTCTTCCCTGGAGAATCTCCATGGACAGAGGTGCTTGGCGGGCTACAGTCCATGGAGTCGCAAAGAGTTGGTCATGACTGAGCACAGCACAGAACGCTAGCAAAGACGGCACATTCTAATAAAGCAGTGTACTATCTCTTTGAGTTACAGATGTCATGTGCAATTAGTAGAAATAAAATATTAAAAATACAAGTAAGATTTTACATACTACTACTACTAAGTCGCTTCAGTCGTGTCTGACTCTGTGAGACCCCCCAGACGGCAGCTCACCAGGCTCCCCCGTCCCTGGGATTCTCCAGGCAAGAACACTGGAGTGGGTTGCCATTTCCTTCTCCGTCCTCTTTCTCTAGAGTATAAAATAGTAATATTTTTATTTAATAACAGCATATAACTTAATTATTAACCACAGAAAACAAGTTGAGTTATATAAATAAAATCAGAAGCAAGATAACAGCTTGCCCATTGCCTTAGGCTACTGACAACTGCCATTTGATGTGATGGATATTGACATACACTTTCTGATCTCTTTTGCTCTTTCACAGTATATATATTAAAAAGAAAACAAATTATCATAAATGGTTTTGTCCAATGTAGAATTATTCAAAGAATTTTGATAACATTTAGATTTTAATTATAGACAGGTGATCCCTAACAGCTACCACAGGGGCTGATATAATTGATATTTTATATTCCAACATCTGTTCTTGCCCAGGTCTTCTTTAGGAAGCTCAAAATTTTAGTGAGAAACTCTCCTTGTAAAACTAATTTTCCACAAATTCTGATATTTCTGGATTAACCAGTATAACACCCATCTGCTTTATTATACTGTATCTGCTGATACAGAAGAGCCAATGAGAGTACTGATAGTATTTAATGTACTCTTGCATCTGGAGAATTAAACACACTACAGTCACTGCTAGACGCCACATATTAGTGGGTTAGACCACTCTGTGACCTTGATCAATCTGCTTAGCATCTCTGTACTTCAGTTTTTGTATTTATTTTAAAAATAAATAAATAGCAAGGCAAAAAGAAAAAAAAAAAACTTGATTATCATTCTGTCTAAAGCAATGTTTAAGAGCACAGTCACTCCACCCAAAGCTTAGGTTTTACATTTCTCTACTCACAAATTGCATAATCTTGGATAATTTATTGTCACCCAAGATCTTATTTTCATGATGAAGTAATTATGAAGATTAATGGAGTCCATGCTTATAAAGCAGTTAGGATGCTCCCTCCCTCATAGTATGTACTCAATAAATGAGCAGAGCTGACATCAGTAGAATCAACAAAAGCATCAGGTTAATCTTGACTGCAGTAAATGTAAGGTATTGGCATTCCCTTTTCCTATCTTATAATTCTGCTGTATTTAAGAACAGCACTACTTTCCTCTTCATTTGACAGATAATGAAAGCAGGGAGCAAAATTATGAAACCAAATTGATTTCTGTTACTTTTTAATCTCATTTTCTTTAGATGAAAAATGAAAAAAAAATTGCAACTTAATTATTTTATGAAGATTACATGGGTTTATTTATTTAAAGTTTGTAGCAAAGAGCTTAGTATCATTCAGGATTCAATAAATGCTAACTAGTATTAGTACTAGCATTATTATTAACATTATGCACTGATATTTCTGGAAGAGTATCCAAATATAATATATTATTAGTAAGAAAACAAAAACAGAGCCTAGTAATTTGTACATACACATAATCTTTCATATCAGTTCACCAATTGTTACACATAAAGTGTTCCTCTGAGTCTCCTCCAACTATAACAGCCTAGCAGCTGAGGATTTCTTCCAGGCTTCCTTCAGATGCTTCATAGTAAAATAGCTGTAAGAAAAAGTAACATTTCTCCTGATAAACTGGCTCTTCTTGCAATGTATATCTTTGATGCAGGCATAATTTGAGTGAAGGAAACAGAAGATAGAAGAGGACAGAAACTCCATTTTACTGCATTATGAATATTATTTCTAACATTGTTATCATTATCATCATAGAAATATCATCATCACTATTTTATCCTTTTTTCTAAATCAGTTAAATGTCGGTCTATATCTGGGGCCTCTTTCCTCTGTCTCATTTCTCCCATTGAGGATCTCATTCTGTCTCATAGATATAAATATTATCTATATGACAATGAACCCAAAATTGTAGCATTTCTTAGACATTTTAACTTCATGACAAAATAGAAGGTTATATCTATTAAGTATCTTTGTGCTTAGCAACGGAAACTCATATTTGAAAAGCAGATGTACTTTGGCTCACTTTTCTCTTGGCAGCCTAATAATCTCAAAAGCTGAAACATAACATGTCCAGAACAGTTTCTGAAATCTTACACCATTGCTAACACCTTCCACTCATGGTTTTATATCCAAGCATTAAAGCAATAACTCTGAAAGTCACACATGATTCTCTTCTTTACTTAACACTCCACATAACCATAAATTTACCAACATAGTTTTTGATCAATTAAAAAAAAAACATTTTTCTGTACAATAACTGCTTCCCTCGTGGCTCATCAGCCTGTAATGTGGGAGACCTGGTTTAAATCCCTAGGTGAGGAAGACTTCCTGGAGAAGGAAATGGCAATTTACTCTAGTATTCTTATCTGAAGAATTCAGTGGACAGAGAAAACAGTTGGGCCACAGCCCATGGAGTCGCAAAGAGTAGGGCACAGCTGAGCAGTTAACACTGCTACCTTTGTAGTACAAGCTGCTATCCTGTTTCTTGCAGTAATCCAAAGCCTTCCTTACTTGTCTCCTTTTCTTCTCCACAGCAGCCCAAGTAATTGTTTACAAACAAGTCAATCTATGTCACTCTTCTGCTTAATTCCCTCTATTTAATTCCCATCTCATTTAGAATAAAATGTAAATGTTAACCAAGATCTACAAGATACTATATAATCTGTACCCTAAATATTAGATCCCTAGGGCAGGAAGATCCCCTGGAGAAGGGTATGGTGACCCAGTCCAGTATTTTAATAGAAAATTCCATGGACAGAGGAGCCTTAAGGGCTACAGTTATAGGGTTGCAAAGAGTTAGACATGACTGAACACATGTGTATGCACATAGTTGATTAACAACGTTGTGTTAGTTTCAGTTGTACAACAAAGTGATTCAGTTATATGTGAATATGTAGCTATTATCTTTTAAATCTCTTTCCTGCTTAGGTTGTTACGGAATATAGAGCAGAGCTCCTGATGCTATGCAGTTTGTCCTTGTTGGTTATCTATTTTAAACACAGTAATGTCTACATGTCAATTCCAAATTCTCAGTATTTTTGTCTGTTGTCTGTTTAGCTTCTGTGTTCTCCCAATAGAATAAAAACTCCATGATGAAAAATTCTTTTCTTGCTAAATTATGTATAATAAGTAACTAGAATAATTGTTGAAACATTATACATTCTTAATAAATATTTTATTCTAATTAAAGTCTGCTGCTTTTATTTTGTCAACCATCAGTGCTGAACTACACTGACACTCTATGGTCCTGGGAAACAGACAGTAAAAAAGTCTTCTGATGTTTTCATGTTCTGTGAAACAGCAGATGCAAAGAACCATCCTTCCCTGTAGGACTTACATAACTCAGGGATGATTTTCTGTTTACCAACGAAAAGATCAGACACAGATCCTCTCATTTCTTGCCTCATAATGATCTCTGAATTGTTTGTCTCCATTAATCAATTGAAAGAAAATGCCCATCCAACTGACTTGCTTCTGTCTTTCCACAGACTCCTGAACTTTGACCCATCCTCAGCCTGAGCCATGCTAAGTGTCTTTACAACCTGTCACTAAACAAGCTCTCCTTACTGGCCCCTTCAGAGGATACCTCAGGGTAAAACAGTCTAAGATCTACTGTCCTGTCACACCATCTCTACTCTTTCATTCTGCTTCTCCACGCGCTATCCCATTTCCTCACTCATTTTCTTTCTGGTTTTGTTTACTCTTTTACTTTTGATTTGTTTTGCTTTGTTTATTCTTCCCTATAAAATAAAAATCCCTTTTCAACCTGATTTTGGAGGCACTTGCACATATCAGAATCAAGGTGTAATGCCTTTGAGCAAAGTCTCTCAACTAAATCCAAATTTTTTTTTTTTTAATTGGAATACAGTGGCACCCTACTCCACTACTCTTGCCTGGAAAATCCCATGGGCAGAGGAGCCTGGTAGGCTGCAGTCCATGGGGTTGCTAAGAATCAGACACGACTGAGCGACTTCACTTTCACTTTTCACGTTCATGCATTGGAGAAGGCAATGGCAGCCCACTTCAGTGTTCCCAGGGACGATGGAGCCTGGTGGGCTGCTATCTATGGGGTTGCAGAGTCGGACACGACTTAAGCGACTTAGCAGCAACAGCAACAGCATAGTTGCTTTATAATTGTTATGTTAGTTTCTGCTTTATGATGAAGTAAACCAGCTTTATGTATACATATGTTCTCTCTATTTTTTTTTTTTTTGACATGGCATGCCATGATTTCATGACTAGGCCACTCTGCACATAACTCTCTGGAATTCATTTTACACACATTCACTTAATGAATAAATTAACATACCTTTTCCAAAGTAACATAAATTAAGTCATGTAATTCCCCTGTTGAAAACCGTCCAATGACTTCCATTGAATCCAAATCTTTCAGATGATACATAAAGTTCTAAATCATTCCTTCTAGCTCTCTTATCTCATTTTACAGAGTTATTCCTTCTCTCCCATCCTTCTGTGATAATGGTTTTATAATCCTTGCAGAAATGTTTGAACACATAGTCACATTAATATTTTTTAAATATTTTTTCTCTTTCAGTTGGTATTGGGATTGGGAGATAAGTTACTTGTGGATTCTCAATTTGTGAGAATATTCAAATATCAGTACAATGTTAGCTTAAATACATAAACTGAGTGGGATAGAAAAATCACTTTCAAAAATTCTTTTTGAAAGCAAGCAGTTATAAAATACAAATGACTATTTAAAACTGTTGTAATAGTTATCAAATACTATACTAATTAATTCTTCACATTTCCATTTATTTATCACAACAACCTATAAGTGGAAAAACCAAGGCTCAAGAAGATTAAGTAAGCTAAACATGAATTTAAAGCAAGTGACAGAGATTTTATCATATAAGCTGGTGCACTTAGCCTTCAGTCTTTAGAAAACAATGTTTTCCCCAATATATCAGAGAATCTAAGTTAAAAAAAATTAAGAGCAAGTTAATTGGAACAAATTAAATTATAATTTCATAACAATTTTTATGTTTATTAAAGATTTAACATTATTCTAGACACTTGAGCAGGCAGTATACTTATTATGGGGCTTCCATGGTGACTCAATGCTAAGGCATCCAACTGCAATGCAGGAGACCATCTACAATGAAGGAGACATGGGTTTGACCTCAGGTTAGGAAGATCCCCTGGAGAAGGAAACCCATTCCAGTATTCTGGCCTAGGAAATCCCATGCACAGAGCAGCCTGGAGAGCTACAGTTCACGATCATGAGTTGGACACAACTTAGAGACTAAACCACCACAGTTGTCATGGCTATTACTTACTTGAATACTTAAAGATATTTTTGAGATGAAAGTAAAATTATGACTGTTATGCTTTGGGGTCATTAATTTTGCAGTGCTTTGAGATATGCTGTCAGTA